>JASDQU010365612.1:0-11590 GCA_032191745.1 Picea mariana
CCCCCTCTTCTAGAAACTCCACAAATGATTTTTTAAAAATTATTTGAGACCTCTCACCTTCCTTGGCATCAATCCCAAAGCCTCCCACACCTCTTTGCTTGATCCCAACACCTCCTACATTTTTCTACACCCTAGATCTAGCTTTCAAACCCTAGATGGTGTGCCCTAGCCTTGATATCTACTCTTATGCTTGGTGGTGGACACTTGGCATTGATCCAAGAGAGGTAGGTTGCCTCTCCAAGTATAAATAGATCCCTCTCCTCACTCCCAACTCACCATTCTTTGAGCTAGAGTTATGCTACCGAATTTTTGCCATCTTTCTTGCTCTTGCCATCTCACATTCACTCATTTCTCTTGAGATCATTGGAGCAATTAGTTGCTTCAAGGTTCTTACATCTTGGATTCAATAAGAAAAAACTTTGGAGGATTTTGGATCAATATAGACTAGTCATATTTGTCCATTGCATATGAGGTGACTTTGTTCCTTTACATTTTGTGGGTTTCTAGCTAGTATCTTGAGCAAATTAGTTTGTTTGGGTAGATTATTAGACATTAGTGTTGATGATCTATGTATGTTGGTTAGCTAGTATTATGAATTAGTTCATTTTGCTATTCTATATCATCATACTATGCTGTTTTGAACTTACATCTTGTTTTAGTGTGCAGATTTGTCTCACAAGGGTTGGTTGGAAGAGACTTTAGAGCAGTTTTTAGCCAAAACTTGCACAAACTCTTTCCTTTTTGATTTGGATCTGATATATTGCTGTCATTTCATACCATTTTCTGTAGCTAACTTGTCTTAGATAGGTCAAAAATATCAACTTTTATTTTAGATTTTATGTAAAAAAATTTCTGTGTAAAAACAATTTTTTTTTTGACATTTTGTGTGTGTTTTGCAGCATTTCCAGCAAGCTTTTGCTTGCTGTTTTTTGCAGGTTCTTACCAGATATAGGGGGAAACGCTGCTCAAATCTATCTAGAAGACTTCCCCAAGAACCCCTCTTGGTTGGGTAACCATCTCTTAACCTTTCTCCTTGTAAATCCAAGCTTTCTTTCATTATTTCATTCATTTTTGTCTATAATCATACGCTAACATAATAGTTGCCTACACCTTGGGGAGAAATCCCCAATATCGTTGGGCTAGGCTAGTTTGCTTTCCTTTCAAGTTTTTCATTTATTTATTTGTTTCATTTTAATAATTTGTTATTAGTTTAAACAATCCTCTTTGACCAAGAATGGTAGGCTTGCCTCCACCTTGGCCATTGTAAGTGGTTTCATTCTTTCAAGTTTTCATTTAAATAAGCTAATGTGCCTGCACCTTGGGAGAGTAATCCCCAAAATCGCTAGGCTTAAGGGAAACATATCTTTTTGATGTCTACATGATTAATGGTTAAAATATTCTAGATAGTCATCACACCTAAGTTTCTTTCATTCAAGTTATTTTGCTTCATATGCTTATGCTCATATTGCTAAATGGTTTAATGGTTTAGGATATCTCTTAAGTGCTAAATCCATTAGTTTTCATAAATCATTTTACCTTTTACATTTCTAAGCATATGTGATCTAGTTCATGGTTTAAGATCTCCTTCATTAACTTGTTGAATCTTTACGTTTCAAGCACATATATTTTACATGGGTTTAACACATAACATATGTTGATGAATGGTTAATCTTTAACTCTCATTTTCACTTTCATAAGGCAAGCTGTTCTTGCCCTTTATTTTTGCAAGTTGGATGTCTCAATGGTGATGTGATGCTATGATAATCATCTTTGCTTAATGTTCCTTTCATTCATGTCACATCTTATGGGCTAAGCATTTACATTTCTAGCATTTCATCTTTCAAGCACTTTTTCAGCCACCTTTAACTTTCAAGTATACATGTGGAATGGTTAATGAATGAATGGTACATTTCTTGCAACATTTCCTTCATGTTTTGATATGTTAATGGTTGTTTAATTTACATCTTGCAAACACATTTTCACCAACATTTTCATTTCGGCCATGCGCTAAAAAGTAAAATTTAAAGTGCCTAAAACACTCCTAAAAGCAACCCAACACACCTAAAGACCCACCCGAGGGTCATAATAACATTATAGACAACTTTAGGAGCTTTATTCATCCATCTCCACCATCTAAAACGGGTTTGAGGGATACCCAGGGGGAAGTGGCGGGGGACCGTCCCGTGATCCTTAAGGGGATCCTTTCTGGGAGAACTCTTACTATCAGGACTGACCTGGGAAGCTAGGGTGGGCCTCGTTGCCTTACTATCTTGAGCACCCGGCAGTCATTTGGCCAAGGGAGGAGGAAGTTCAAAGCACCAACATAGTTTAGGGGGAGGGGATAAAATTTATCTAACTTTTAAACAACTCCTTAAACATCTAGTTGCATAGATAATCTTTGTGTGTTTGGGGGGATTTAGATGTATGTTTAGGAACACACATTGATGATTGCTTCATGCTTTTAATTTCACATTGCAACTATATGGTTTATATCTTTCATGTCTATGTGAGCTTATGATTTCAACTTTGTTATATCTTACTTCATTTGCTTTTGTGGTGTGAATCAAGAAGGGGTTGAGTATCCCACTTGGGGAGGCATCACCTTCTTTGATTCTGGAGTGCTTTTATGGTTGCCAGTGAAGGCGGTCCAATAGAGTAAGTGCTATTGGGGCATGCTTGGCTCATGTGTTGATCTCACTTACACCTTCTTGTATCTTTGTATCTTTGTGTATTGTGTAAACATTGTACATCTTTAATTTCTTATTGTAAGTACTTGTAATCTTGGGTTTGGGGTAGTTTCAAATCACTTCACTTGTAAAACTTTTGTAATTGAACCACCCTTAAACTTAGTTGACCCCATTGCCCAACCTTAGGCACTAGTCTTAGTTGACTTAGGGAAATGGCTGATTGACATATAGAATAGCTTGCACTTTGCATTTGCTGCCTTAGCATCTTAGGCTAGTTTTCCCCCTTAGCCTTTAACAAATTAAAACTAACTCCTAGAACATAAACGTTTAATCCAATCTAGTAACTAGGGTCTACCCCCCTTGGCTTCCCTAGGAGTAAGCCTAGAAGGAAGAGGTTCCAGTCAAGGTGACAGTGTGGACTGTGAACCTAGGCATTGTGCCTCCAAGGACACACTAAGTGAGCCAGACTTAGCTCACGTTAGCAAGTGTGTATTAGGACGACAACACCACCTAAATCTGCAACTGTCTTCCTTGATAGCAACATACCCCAAGCATCAGGTACATCAATTACAACAATGTCCATCTCTATCATGATGTCTGGGAATGCAACCAAGTGTACTTGTAAGCTTTTAATCAAACCATGCACCTTAATTGTTTTTCTATCCATGGCACAAATGTTATGATAAGGTCTTGATATCCTTAAGTTCAATTGTTCCATTACTTTCTTGGTCATAACATTTGAGCTAGCTCCTGAGTCAAGCATGCAATTGTGAAGAATGAAATCATTCATGAGCAAAGAGAGAAAAAATGGTCTATTCTTTTCATTTCCCCTATCCATATTCTGCAAAATAACAGGTGCATCCTGGTAAGCTACTGCTGGTGGAATGTCAACATTGTTCTGAGAAGGATTTTCTATAGCTTTGAGTAACTTCTCCCTCTGAGATGGAATCTTCATTATTTCTGACACATGCACCAACATCTTTGCATTATTTAACCACCCTCCTAAGTCAATATTTAAATCTGAACTTGCGTGAACCATTGTTTTAGGAGGGGGAGGAGGCATTCCTAAAATACTTCCTTGAGGCCTATCCTGATTCTTGTTTCCATTCCTTTGATAAGTAATGCCTCTATATCTAGCCTTTTCTGACACTTGTTGTGGAGTGGGCTTAGGACCAAACTTTTCTGTTTCCCTATCCACCACAACATTATTACAATTTACCCCCTCACTATGCTCCATCAAATCCATCCATTCATACATGCCAACATTATATTCATGACCAAACATATTAACTTGTTCATTTTCGGTTCTATAAGGTCCCATTTCATTACAAACTTGAAGAAAGACTTGGCAAGTTGATTCCTCATGAAACTGTCCACAAGGTCTACAATAAGGAATAGCTTGGTGATCAACCAAGTTAGTGGATTCGAATGGATTTGATGGCCTTTGATCTTGGGGAGGAGGTCTCTTTGGCCATTTATCATTTGACCTATGTTGGGGTCTACTAGATTGAGCCCTTTGCATGGCTATCAAACTATTCTGCATGGCATTCATTTGACTAGCATGCTTTCTCACTTGATTGGCTTGGTTAATCTCCATTTGTTTTATTTGATTGGCTTGATTAACCTCCATCTGCTTAATCTGATTAACAAGATTAAGTTCCATCTGCTTAATTAGTTGAGTAAGTTCCTTAATGCCATCATCTGAAGACCCTTGATTTTCAATCTTCTTTTTCTTCTCCTCATAAGGTTGGGAAGAAGTTCCTAGAGAAACCAGGAATATTAGACTTCCTAGCATCCTACATGTTTTTATTAATTCTCATTGCAATAACTTGTGCATCCTTAATAGTTTGAGGATCCTGATCCCTTAGCTGATATCTCATTTCTCCCTCAAAGGCTTCCATGTAATAAATCAAAATTGCAGTATATGAAGGCTTAATAGTTGTAGGGAGACTTTTCACCAAGTCATTAAATCTTTTGTTAAATTCATCCATAGTTTCATTTTTCTTTTTCTGACTTGAGCTAAGGGAAACTAGTAAAAATCTGTTCTCCTCCTGATCACCCCACCTTTCTCTAAAAGCTTGGAAAATTTCGGCGAGGGTGCTAAACTTGTTAGGATCCTGTTCTGAAAACCATTCAGCAGCATCCCCCTCTAAAGAAAACAAAAACAGAGTCATCTTCACATCCTCTTCATCATGCCCACGACACCACTTCAAGGTACACAAGTCGAAATTCAAAATGTGAGTATGGGCACTAACTGCATTATTTCCCTGAAAAATAGACAATTTCTCAATAGTTGTGTCGAGAATTGTGTGAGGAGCACCTTGAATGGCTGCAAAATTCAAAGGCCATAGTAAAGTACTCATGATTAAGTTAGGATTAGTTGTTGTAGTATTAACAATTGGTTGATTATTTTGTTCAAACAAGAATTGGATATCAGAGATTGCTTCTTCTCCAAGACTTTCAAGTAGCCAAGTGGTAGCCAAAGGGCTTCCACCTCTCTTATCACCCAAAACATGACAAGTGTAGAGAGAAAGAGGTAGGGAGGGGCGCCGCCTCTTCAAGAGGCAGACAACCCACTCAAGAATGCGCCACCTCTCAAGAGGGGCACACTTCCCTTTCTAGCACATGCTTAAACTCCAAATGGATGTCAACTCATCAAGCCACCAACCAGTAGAAAGTCTCCTTTGGTTGCCACATAGCCTTTTTAGGCTTTATTTCACTCCAACATGTTTCCAACATGTTTCCCAGAAAATAACATTTGCTGATTTTTCCTGATTTTTATGTCTTTTTTGGGTTTTGTGAGGAAAATTAACTTTTTAGTGATTAAAATCACTAATTTCACTCACCAAAGTGGGTACGTAGGTAATGTGGGTGCTCTAGGTCCAAAACTGAGCACCCCCAAGGCATAGGAAGACTCCTAGTACCACTTTTTTAATACAACTTTATTTTATAATTAAAAAATTCATTTTTATGGAATTTTTTTAATTAACTGAAAAAATAAAAAAAACCTAAGGGGAACTTAGCACATTTCCATAAAACATTAGGAGGATGTTTAGCATGGTAATATACATTAGACACTAGGCTTAGATCCACGCTAAGGCCTAACCATGAGCATATACTCCAACTTTGGAGAAATTGAGTGAAAAAACTCGGAAATTATAAATTGCCTCGACAACAAAATATAATTAACAAGTAAAAAAAACACTCAAGAGTAAGAACTCATGCTTAAGTCTAAGATGGCTAAGACCTTTTACAAAGTTCATCATGCAACATCTCTTATTACTATTCCCCGGAGGGTATGGAAAATATGAAAAAGGTTGGTTTCATTGACCGACTGAACTTTTGAACTCTGAATTTTGAACAAGGAATCGTTCAATCTTTGGTGGCTTGCTGGAAGTCCATCCTAGTGCAACTTGGTGGATAAAAAGACCCATCTACACCATTACAGAAGCCCCAGGAAGAAGTTGAAGACCTAGGAAGAGAACTCGGCCCCACAGGAAAAATAAGAATAAAATTGAAGACCCAAAAATAAGAAGTCGGCCCCAGATTGGCTCCCAGATAAGTATAAATACAGGATTGGTTCATTTCATTTTGATAGTCAAACAACTCCTTATGTAGTGCGCACAAGGCAGTTGCAACTGCAGTTTTGGCAGTTTTGCTATTTTGGGGTTACTGGTTATTTTGGAGAGTGTGCCACACTTGGAGAAGCTCTTGCTTAGTTATTTTGGGCCATCTTATTGAGGCGCTAGGTCTTGGTGATGCTAGCCTTGGGGAGGATCTTCTCTGTATAGTATTTTGGCCATTGATGGTAATGTACTGGTAATATCTTGGACTGAATTCTTCTAGAGAAAGGTTGCTGGGTTTTCTCCCAAGTTTGGGTTTCCCAAGATAAACTCTTGTGTTGTGTTCCTTGTGTCTACTGTACATAGTTAATATTTCTAGATCTTGTTATTTCCACTGCATTATTATAGTTGAGATTTTCAATGTATAGTTATTCTATGATAATTGATGTATGAAAGTGAATCTTGTTATTAATCATAAGGCAATAACTATCAGATCTGAGAATAATGTAAACACCAACAAATATTATTTTTATGAATGGGATGGAGTGAAAAGGAAATGATGGAAAGTGTCATATATCGTTAGGATGTGAAGTACACTACTCAACTAGATCGCCAGCAGTACGATTTAACCTAAGTCATGACGACATTTATCTAAGGAGAATTATGTTCCCCCATGGTACAATGAGACAAAATCATAAATTTTTTATTGTTTATTACTTCGATGACAAGGTTAGAAACCTTCACTCCACGTCTAAGCAAGAAACCCACACATGAAATCATAGCACATCAACGGAAATAAAGAACACGCGTGAAGTACCATCTACGAGTGCAAATAACATCTGAGGTGTAAGGTATAGGAGCTGATATAGCATGGTAGAGTCATTTGAAAGAACTCATGGGTCATCATGAGACTAGATTGTCATGTGTCTGATGGAAGAACTAGAAGAACAAGTTTGAATTGACTGATATGAGCCAGAGAGCTCATCCAAGCAACAACATCACACCTCTAAGAGGGTGGTTTGAGTTGTTACCCTTGAGGGGGAAACATCTGGTTCCTACTTGGGGACATGCACTCTCAAAATAAAAGTGTATGAGAGCTCCAGAATCCCAGTCATACCTGTAGCCTACACACATCTAAATTGGGGGTGTTGCCGTCCTTATACACACTTGCAAATGTGAGCTAAGTCCGGCTCACTTAGTGTGTCCTTGGAGGCACAATGCCTAGGTTCACAGCCCACGCTGTCACTTTGACCGGAACCTCTTCCGTCTAGGCTCACTCCTAGGGAAGCCAAAGGGGGTAGACCTTAGTTACTAAGTGTGTTAGAGTAGGTTCTAGGAGTTAATTTTAATTTGTTAAGGTTAGAGAGGATTATAATCCTAAGATGCTAAGGCAACCATGCAAGATGCAAGGGTTAGCATGAGAAACAAGCCTTTTCCCTAGGTCAACTAAGACTAATGCCTAGAAATTGGGCAAGGGGTCAACTATGTTCAAGGGTGGTTCTTTACAAAGATTTACAAGTTACAATTTTACAAGAAAGAATAACTCAATAAAAGAATATCATGTACAACTACTTACAAGATTTACAATTTAAAGATGATAGATTACAAGTTACACAAAGCAAACTAACCAAGCTTATTTCAATGTGTGCAGGATATAAAAGATTTGAGCATCAAGTCATATCATCATTTACACGAGACTATCATCAACACATTACTTCATCAACAGATTCCAAAGTTTAAGAGAGTTAAACACTACTATTATGAAGAGTATTGAAGAAGATTTACACTCTTAATTATTAAGCCCCCCAAGTATTCTATTAGATTTGGCCAAGGGTTTAATAGTTAGGCTTTTCTTAAGATTTACAAAGTTTTATTAGCTTTCACCAAAGCCTCCTCCTCCTGTTGCCAAATCACTGTCGAGTGCTCAAGATAGTAAGGCAACGAGGCCCACCCTAGCTTCCACGGTCAGCCCTGACAGTAAGAGTACTTCCTGGAGAGGACACCCACCTGGAGCGCCACGGGACAGTCCCCTGCCACTACCCTTCGTTGTTTTCCTCAAACCCGTTTTAGATGGTGAAGATGGTGGTCTAAGGTACCCTAAAATAGTCTATTAAGTATGTATAACAGTTAGGTAGACTTTTAGGTGATTTAAAGAGTGTTTTGGAAGTTTTAAGATGCTTTTTAAAGTGCAAAATAATGAGATGGCTGAAACTGAACTTGCTCAAAAAATGTGTTGCTTAAGCTTTAACAATGAAATATATCAACACATAAGAAGCAAAGTAAAGAGATAACTGAAAAGAAATTGAGATTTATCACATGCACATCAACATTGGTTTGATTAGAGACAATAGATCCAATGGCAAGAACAACTTACCTTTAGAGATGAAGAAAGAAAATTTAAGTGTGTTTGCCAAGTTAACTATTCAACAAGTTACAAGCCCAAGACGTGGCTACCAATAGAGATTTAACAATGAACCAAATAACCACTTATATGTTAAGCACCACAAGAGATATTAAGCATGAAAGTAAGATATGTGCTTAAGAGAGATTACGAGCTTGAATGAAATAAACTAAGCAAGATCAAAAGAAATTATTGAGTGTGTTGCCCAATGGGCTTTGTTGAAATAATGTAACTGCAAAGAGTATTCTTATTATTATTGATATATTATTTATAGGATTAATCCCCATTGTGGATTAATCATGTCGGTAATTGTATTAGGACCAAATCCCCTTTTGCGGATTGGTCAACAGACAATTGTAATAGGCAGAATAAGAAGTCGGCGCCAGCAGTTATTATTGAGACCCAAAAATATAATAAAGGTGGGTTTACCCACCCAGAGTGAGAAGTCAGCCCTGCCAGTGAAGACCCTTCACATGTGCCAGACTTGTATATATAGAGAGGCTAGCACCTCACTTTAACACACAACTCACTTGCTCATTTTTAAGAGGCAAGCTGCAACTTACCAGTTGGAGAGAGGGAGAAGAGTGGCGCATCTTTTGGAGAGGACTTTCTGTATTGGTTTGAGTTATCTCTTGACATTGTATTGGCAATTTATGATAAGGAAGTTTTTGCTGGGTTTTCTTCCCCTAGAGGGTTTCCCAGGATAAATGCTGTGTTTCTTGTGAATGTGTATTTCTCAGTGATCTTGTTCTTATGTTGCTCTTATCTATTGAAATGAAAAGAACTATAATAATGGCATAAACATTAACAGGCTTAAGATATGAGATCAGATCCAATATGTAAACATTTAAGACATTAAACCATTTAGATCAATCCAACACATGAAAGACAAAGCATTAACACTTATCTCTACCTCTTTGGGGGGTTCCTTTCCCAAATAGGTAGGTTATTAGTTATCTCGTCTTAGTTAGTTTGAGTGTTCTTGGATCTTATTATTAGGACAAACTTAGCAAGAGAGAAGCAAGAAGGAAAGTAAACCTAACAACAAACTAAGATACAAGCTAATCTATTAACAACCAAGCAAATACCCACGCAAGGTTGAGAAGGTGCCCTCACCTTCTAAACCTTGTGGCAAAGCTAGTTAAAAACTCAAAAAAGATGGGAAAAATGCTAGATCTACCCACGTCTTGGCTACCCAACAAGCTTGAAGAAGTGGGGAGGCCGTACCACTTCCCCTCTTACACCTCAAGCTTGAACAATCAACAAAAATAAGAGGAAAAGTGCACTTCTAAGCTAGAAAAAGACAAGAAAGGTGAGAAATAGCTACCAAACTCCCCCAAGGGGTCTTGTAGTGTTGTGTGTGTCTCTTTGGGGCAGCCAAAAGCCTCCTATCAGATCTGATATACCTGTTAAAACAACAAGGTTTTCTTGCTAGGATGGCTACACACAACCAAACAAAGTTAAGGAAACCCTTGCCCTTTTGGGACAAGAAATTTCCACAAGACAAGATATAGATTTAAAAGTATTTTTGACCTATCTAAACCAATATATGCTAGCTGAAAAATGATATGGATGTACAACAAATAAGAGCAAAGTAATAGATCTAGATAGTTGGAGTGTGAGAAGCTACAAGTGACCCTTCCCTTCTAGAAGGAGTTCCCAATGGAGCTTTGAAAGCGAACCTGCAATACTCTTCCAAACTCAAGCATACAAGAGACAAAACGTTGATGCAATGATAATAAACGACACTTCAATTTACATCACACATCAAGATTTATAGACTAATAAGCATACGCATTACTAAGCCTACTTAGATAATACTTTACCTAAGATCTAGTGTTGCATGAAACAAGAAAGAATATTAGACAACATTACCTCCATTACATAAGAATGACAAGCATACACATTACCCTTCTTGTTGTCCTCCAAAGCTTCCAAATATTATTACTAAAAGAAGTGGTCTTCGAGAGGAATACTCCAAACCCTAGAGCAAGAATGAAGTGAAATGGAAATGACAAGAGAGAGAGAGAGTGAATTGAAAATCAAGTAGCATAACAATAGCTCAAGATATGGTGAGTTGGGAGTGAGAAAAGAGATCTATTTATACTTGGAGAGGCAAACCTACCTCTCTTGGATCTAAGCCAAGTGTCCACCACCAAGCAAATGAGTAGATCTCAAGGCTAGGGCACACCATCTAGGGTTTGAAAACTAGATCTAGGGTGTAGAAAAATGTAGGAGGTGTTTGGATCAAGCAAAGAGGTGTGGGAGGCCTTGGGATTGATGCCAAGGAAGGTGATACGTCTCAAATAATTTTTTAAAAAATCATTTGTGCAGTTTCTAGAAGAGGGGGGCGTAACTCCTCTTGGAGGGGGCAAAAAAAGGGTGAAAATGAAGGAATGGAGGGGGATTAATGAGAAAAAAGGAGTGGGATCACCCTAGGAGGTGATGTGGGGGTTAAAGGGAGTCATAACTCTAGAGAGGGGGCCCCAAATAAGTCACAACAACCTCCACCAAGGAAAAACGTCAATCCCCCTAGGGGGTATGACTTTTGAGTGTAGAAGGTGGGAAAGGGGTTAGAATAGGTTGGAAAAGGTTGGGAGGGTTATGTTATGCTTAAGGAGGCTCTCTCTAACCTTTATTCCATTATTTTACATCCTCTAAACTCATTATTACAATTTTACATTTTTTCCATGTTTGGACTTTAGCAATTAAAATTGCTGTTTTAGACTGACTAACACTCCGGGTGGACAAACCCATGGCTAAAGTTGTTAATGTTTATGCCATTATTATAGTTCTTTGCATTTCATAAAGATAAGAGCATAATAAGAACAAGATCACTGAGAAATACACATCCACAAGAGACACAACATTTATCCTGGGAAACCCTCTAGGGGAAGAAAACCCAGCAAAAACTTCCTTATCATAAATAGCTTATACAA
>JASDQU010365617.1:516-11521 GCA_032191745.1 Picea mariana
AAAAAAAAGGAGGATCAAGACGACTGGAACGGGACTCCAGTGACTTCAATAGCCTCATTGACTATCTTCACCTTATTGACCTAGAGGCCATCAATGGCATTCACACTTGGACAAACAGAAGGACTGGAATACACCAAATCTCTTGCAAATTAGACTGTTTCCTCATCTCTGACTCCCTTATGATGGAAGGTACGACAATGGAAGCCACTATTCTGAACTTCTCTAGCTCAGATCACTGGCCTATACAGTTATGGATGGATGTCTCAGCCACACCTAGTAAGAAACCCTTCAGGTTTGAACAGTTTTGGCTTGACCATCTAGACTTGCGAGCAAACATCCAGGATTGGTGGAGGGAGGCAGAGGTCCCTCATGGATCCAAAATGTACAGATTCCAGCAAAAGTTAAAGAATCTTAAACATACTCTTAAACTCTAGAAAAAGCATACCTTTTGCAATATCTTTGACTCCCAAAAACAACTGTCAGAACAAATGGGTGAGATCCAGCATCAAATCAGACTGCAAGGGTTAACAAGTGAGCTAAAATCCTAGGAAATAAAAGTAAATCAATACCTCGAAGCCAGGAAAAGACAAGAAGAAATATTATGGAAGCAAAAATCGCGTATCCAATGGCTCAAGGAAGGCGAACACAATACCANATTTCACAGAATAGTCATCCAAAGGCGGCACTCCAATAAGATTATGCATCTTATCTGAGATGGGGGGGAATCCATTCACTCCCATGGGGACATGGAAACAACCTTGATCGACTTTTTTCAAAACCTCCTTACAAAACCCCTCCCAGATAGACATGAAGCCATAAATAAGGTTACGTGGCATGTGCCCTCCCTCATTACCCAGGATAAAAACTCAGCACTTCTCTAGCCCATCACAATCGAGGAAGTGGACGAAGCGCTTCAGGACACCCCTAAATGCAAGGCTCCTGGACCCGATGGCTTCACCAGTGATTTTTTCCATTATTGTTGGCCGATGATCAGGACAGAGGTCTGGGAAATTTTGGAAGACTCCAGAGCCACTGGACAGGTCCTCCAGGCTCTCAATGCTACTTTTCTCACCTTAGTTCCCAAAGAGGGGCATGCACATCATCCCAAGCAGTTTAGGCCTATATCTCTTTGCAATGTCATCTACAAACTCCTCACAAAAGTGATAGCCAGGAGACTCAAGCCTATCTTGTCGTCAATCATATCCCTGGAGCAATCAGGATATGTTGAGGGCAGACAAATCTTGGACAGCGTAATCCTAGCCCATGAAGTGATTCACTCTCTGCAGAAGACCAAAACTCCAGGTATGTTCCTCAAATTAGACCTCTCTAAATCCTTTGACAAGATAAGATGGGAATATATGCGAGCAATTTCTTATCTTTTGGATTTGATCAAAGCTGGGTGAGTTGGATTATGAATCTAACCTCCTCGACCTTCTTCTCTCTTCTCATTAATGGTGTTCCCTCGTGACCCTTCTCCCCCTCAAGAGGAATTAGATAGGGAGATCCTCTCTCCCCTTTCCTCTTCATCATCCTGGCCGAAGGTCTTAGTTGCTTGATCCATGCAGCAGTTGAAAACAACCTTCTGACAGGTCTACCCTTGCATGACATCTCCCCCCCTATCTCGCACAGCCAATTTGTGGACGACACCCTCTTGATGGGAAACCCAACTATCCGCGAAGCCAACTCTCTCCTGGAGATCCTCCAAACCTTCTCAGATGCCTCAGTCCTGGACTGCAACAAGGAAAAATCCTAGATCTTCTTCTTCAATACACCCCCTCCGATCCAGTGCCATATCTCTGCTATCTTAGGTTTCAACCGAATCTCCCTTCCGTCCAAATAGCTTGGCATTCCCTTAATTGATAATGCCCTCCGGAACTCCTCCTGGGAACACCTGTTATCTTCCTTTACCAAGAGGCTGTCCTCATGGACCTACAAATTCTTAAACCTTCTCAGTCATCTTACTCTCCTCATGGCTATTCTTCAGGCCCTTCCGATTTATTCTTTTTCAGCGTTGGCTGCCCCAAAGTTCGTCCTCACAACCATCAAAAGCTTACAGAGAAACTTCATTTGGCAAGGTCTCAACACAGGGAAGAAAATAGCATTAGTCAGCTGGGACAAACTCTGTCGACCAAAGGAGCAAGGAGGCTTGGGATTATGGGATCCCTTCATAATGAACAAGGTTCTCAGTGCCAAAATATGGTGGCGATGGTTAAAAAATCCCAAGGACCTCTGGGCCAGACTTTGGAGGAATAAATACGCTCCAAATGTGGCTGAGAAGAACCTAATTCGATGGAATGGGGACAACCCTGGCTCCCTAATTTGGACAGCAGCCAAGCAAAACAGACAGCTGGTGACTCGGCATGCCTTCTAGGAAATCAGGAATGGGGAGACAACTCTTTTCTGGCAAGATTCCTGGCAACAATGGCCAGTTTTGGACACTGAGGATTGGGCTCGAGACATATGCACCCAAGCTATACGAGCAGGCCTAACAAGAGTAGCTGACTATTGGCAGGACACTCCCCCAAAGGACACCTGGCACTGCTGGCACTTGGACAGGGAACGCATCAACCTAGAGGCACATGTGGACTTGGCGCCCTGGCAAGAAGAGCTGGCCAAACGGAAAATTCCCAAAATTGTGGGGGAGGATATCCTCCGATGGGGTTACCAACCACAGGGCACCTTCAGCATGCGGGAAGCCTACTTGGTCAAGACTCAAATAGACCCCTTCCCGAATACGAAAGCTTGGCACAAAATATGGAATCTTAAACACTGTCCAAAAATCACCCTCTTCCTTTGGCTCGTATCCCATTCAAGCATCCTAACCTGGGATAATCTCTCGAAAAGGGGTTTTGTGGGGCCCTCAATTTGCATACTCTATGGAGAGGTAGAGGAAACCATGAACCATCTCCTCAACTATTTCCCTTACACTGCTCAAATCTGGGATCAAGCGGCGCTTATCATGTGCACCTCGGACCACAACAGGGATAGCATCTTTGAGACCATAACGAATTGGAGGGACCAGGCTTTCCAATCCCCCCTCCTCAATCGTATCTGGAAACTTCTTCTAGGCTTTATCCTTTGGCAAACCTGGAAAGAAAGGAATAGACAAATTTTCAGAGGCAGCTCACTCCCGTGGAAACACTGTTGGCATCAATGCCATTGTAATATCATGGAAACTATCCACCTCCAGCGGTGGTCTGACACAGACTTGACTGGCACTCCCTCCAAACTCTCCATCTTTCAGCATTGGACACCACTTCCTTCTCTTCATGCCATCCCCTCCTCTTCTCCCCCCCCCTTCTAGAAGCCCCTCCTTTTGGTCTCCTCCCCCAGAGGATTTCATAAAACTCAATTTTGACGGGGCCTCTAAAGGCAACCCAGGCGCAGCAGGCTATAGGGTAGTCTTCCGCAATCATTATGGGCACATCCTTCTCATAAGCGGAGGCTCCCTCGGTCATTCTACGAACAATGCAGTAGAACTATGGGGTCTTATTAAAGGACTGCAATTAGCCTTCAAAAATGGTTTCACCAAGCTAATCGTCGAGGGGGACTCTCAAATCATCATCAACCTATTGCGCAGAATTTTAAATGGAGCGAACCTAGACAGACTAACGCCTAGATGGAGACTTTCCCATGGGATACAGATCATCATAGATTTATTGCAACCAAATCAAGCTATCATCCCTGCCCACATCAGGAGGAAGGCGAATCAAGTGGCAGATGAACTAGCTAATTTGGGTACCAATTGGAGTGGATCATAACTTCTATGTAACTTAGCCCTGGATCCTACTCACCCTATTCTCCAACATTGTATCCGCAAAGCTGGATCGGTGGAATCCCCCCCAAATGGGGTGATAGTGTGACACACTTGGCACACAATGGAGGTAGGCACTAGCCACCGAGGCATGGATCCATGTGACGGGCTTGTGCCACCGCCTGTCACCCTCCTCCGGCATTAAATGGATCCTACCTCGATGTGAAGGTGCATTTATGTAGTCCTCATCTCCTTATGTGTGTCCTCACATGGCTTCGCCACTGATGAACGTCCCTCATCTCTGCTCGAGTGCTGAAGGGCTCCTCCCTTCGCGGCCATGGTTTGATCTAGTTCGAATTCTCCTACTCTTTGCAGCCCTTATTCACCTCTGCGCCTTCCACCTCGGCCTGGTGCACCTAGCTTCTTTGGATAGCCACCAGCACCACCTCATGATGTGCCCAAGGGGGAGGCTGAGGCGAGGCTCTCCATGGAAACCTCACCGGCCTTCGCTCTCGCCTCTTGACTCACCCTCCATCTGCTCCTCCCCTCCCCTCCAGCCCGAGCCCATCACTCCCCCCTCTCCCGCTCCGCTGGTTTGGCAGCTGAACTCTATGGCAATCATCCCCCAAATGTCGGGCTCACCCACGCATTTCCGTATCGCCTCCACTCTGACTGAGCCGACCCCTACATCAGTCTTTGACTCTCTAAGAATCTCATGAGGCACACCCCCTCCTCCCCGTAGGCCTTGGAACTCTGAATACCATCCATCTGACTCCTTCAATGGGGCGCAGCTCAGAGAAAGCCTAGACATCCTTTACGGACTGGTCTTTGAACTTTGCCAGGGGGTGGAGGACCTCCATTTTCGCTTGCAGTCCATAGATGACAAGATGACGACCCTTCTTCAGCTTCTCTCCTCCATGCGTGAGGCCTTCCCCTCAGACCTGGTGGGAGCAACTTCAAAGGAGGGACCTCGAGCAGCAACCGATGGAGGAAACGCCAAGGAACAGTGCTCAGTAGAGAATGGGCTAGAGAAAACCAGGCACATGACAATGGAGGTGGACTCGGCAAGGCGACAGCTGCAGGATACAATGACAGATGTCGAAAGAACTGCGGGCAATGTGAAAGGCGATGTGCTACGGGCAGACCAAGTGACGTATGGCGAGGAGGAACCTTGGACGGGGGACCTCCAAGCCACATGGCCAGGCTATCTGCCAGGTGTTTAGGATTATAGTTTTATTTGCAGTCCTAATAGTTTCTTTTAGTTTTACCGAGGGACCAGTTTATCTAAGACTTTTCTTTCTTATTTTATAGCACTACTTTATCTAAGACTCCTATGCTGGCTGGACTGGTTTCCCCTCTGTTGGGGCAGTCCAGTAACTACAGTATGACTATATTTGTACTTTGGAATTCCACTGTGGTTTTGGAAGGTTTTTAATATACAATACTTCTTACTTACAAAAAAAATATAAACAACATAACATTTGAACCAAATAGCATTCAATATTATGAACCCAAGCTTCAAACAAATCAGTGTGTACAGACTCCTTCCAGAATTTCCAAATGAGGGATGCAACCAAAATTGTGCCCATCTCACCAAGCACGCACAGTGCTCCATCAACCATTGACTGGAGTAACATGATATCAATATCATATTTAGGGTTTAAAACAACAAGTGGAAGGTAAGAACAGGTGGTTCGACCAGAGGGTTAAGACTTCGAATAGCGCAGACAACTCATGCCTTTCGCAATTCACCACAAAACCATAACATGTAAAAATACTCTAAGTTGTGAGGGTTACCAAAACGACAGACTGTCAATTCCAATAGGAAAACTAAATGAATCCAATCCCTTTAATCAACACTGTAAAACGAGCGACTAAGAATAAACCCGTGCCTGACTAGAAAGCATCAATGATGATTCTATCAACTTCTGGGTGATGTTAAACTCATACTGTGAAATGTTCTCCAGGAAATTGTGTCAGTGAGGGAAACACAAGGTAGCTAACAAATCAGATTTTTTCCAAGACAAGGCACAAATATTTTAATCTTTCATTAGTTCACATTGCAACCCACAGGGTCGAAAAATACTAGTCACAGAGACGAACATGGAGTGGGAAACTTAAACACAGAGACATGTTATGAAAATCTATAAGTATGGTATGCACAAAGCTCAGAGCTTTGGTAAGCCATAATACTCAACTTCAACAGAGACTCCAAACCCAACACCGAAACCATGACCGAGCATGCTTCACTGCCATTTTTTTCCAATAAACCCATGCAAAGATTACACATGGAAAGGAGAGCATAACATTTCTTTTTTTAAGTGCCAACAGTCCAGAATAATCACCATAAGAAACCATGGATCCAACACCAATACACAATTCAAATATCATAACAACTTAAGAATCACACAAACCGCGAGCAATCTAGAGCCAAAAGTTGATTCAAAGGGAAAAGTAACCATCATGGATGGAAGAGTAAGAAACCCATACCTGGAAAAAGTCCGTGCGAGGAAAAAAAATATTGTACATCTCCTTCACAGATGAACAAAGTAGAACAACAACAACCACCACAGCCAAAACCAAAATCGAAGAATGACTAGGGTGACGGGCTCAAGGGGAGTTTGAGTGACATGTAGTAAATGCACTTTGCTTCTCCCTTCCAACCTCATTCAATTCAATGTATGAGCCAAGTCGATTCACCATAGTAGTAAACAATTAATCAACCAAATATCCATTGTAATATCACATTTTCAAAGTGTGCCACCCCTTGGTAATGTCAACTTCTTTAAACGACAATGTGCTAGGAACATAACCCAATGTGTAACCATATATGAAATTTGAACAAGCCGCATAACCATAGTAGCAAGGGTCTAGGGAACCCATCCTTTGTCATGATAATATAACATTAGAACTCAAGTATAGTTCTTTTATTCAAAAGAGCTCCATTACTATCCTCTATCAAGATCATTAAAACCATTCAATGCCATGTTTAATGCAATATCAAAACCAAAAATGATAATAATTCTTTCATCCATGTTAGGACCCTATAATATACCTTTTTGTTCACACTTTTAGCTACCATTACATCCTTTTTCCACTCACATTTAAACTTACATTATCACCTTACCCTATCTTTCCAAAGGTATATAATGTCTCTTCTCTTTACTATATGTTTAATTTGTTTTTCATATAATTTTACATTACTCTCATACTTAACCATCAATCATAAATATATAAGTGTTGAAACAGTTCGAACTACAGATTATTGTTGCTGTTTGAAGGCCCGTTGCTGAAATAGTCGAAAGCACGCAAACCCCATGGCTGAAACAGTCCATGGTCTGCGATGCTGGAACAACAATTCACACAACAGAAAGAAGAAGTTGTTACACTTTGAGCCAGAATTAACCATCGTTGTTGCTTGAGACCACGTTGTTGAAACAGTCAGATCGAAAATCCCATTGTTGAAACAGCCCGCGATTTGTGATGCTGAAACAGTATACAACAGTAGTAACAAGAAAATAAATAAAGAAGTTGTTACACCAGCCACAACAGCTACACCTCACCTATTGTAATAACATTCTATTACGGGAGACCAGGATATCCTATTCCAGTATAGAAGATTAGATCTGACTAAAGATAGCATTCGTATGTGCACATGTATTTTGATGATTAATTGTATCGAGGGGATTCTCCTCTTTAAAAAGAAGGGGAAATCATCATTAGGGGGATCCTTATTGGCTAAGAAAGGAATTATAGAGAAGGACGTGTTCACTTCAGACATTGTAACATGATACAGTTGACAGATGAATAAAAGATTATTCTGAGCATTCCTTCCTAGTTCCTTTCGTTTCTGGGGAATCTTGTGAGAAGGGAGGGCCCACCTTCTTCTCAAGATTCACCCATTAGTTTTGTAGTGTGTTAGTATTATTTTTGTTCATGCCTTGATTAAATTTTTTTTTGCTGAAACTCTACTTTACTGAACTCTGTTTTGCTGAAACTCTGCTTTATTGATTGTTACATTGTTTTCATATAATTCATGCTTGGGTAACTATTAATCATTCTAATTAGCAATCATGTTTGGTGAATTTATGAAAGTGTGATAATCAGAGACAAGTGTTGAAGATTCCTGCTTGGGGAATAGGGTCATGTTCTATGTTAAGAGATAGTTAGCCTTCAGTGCGTGTCAATCATTTTTTATTAGTAATGAGTTCATGAAAGTGTGATAATCGGAAACATCTGCTAAATATTACTACTTGGGGAATAGGGTCCTGTTCTCTGTACAGAATAGTTGGTCTTTCCTTTTGCAGTATCCTGAAAGATTTCTTTCCTAGGTTGTTATTTCTTAATGTAATCCAAGATTCTTCGGATAATTATCTCTTTAAACTTTCAACTCTGCAATAGGTAGGTTGCTTTTCTGTAATTCAAAGTAGAACTTCAGTTTGTTCAAGGCAAGGTGTGATTAATATACTTTTACTAAAACTCTAGATTTCTTTTGAGATTGAGCATATACAGTGTGTGATTTCCTTTGAAATAAACAGACTTCCCTGGGTTGACAATTTATGTAGCACTTGATTGTTTAGTTAAATAAGCAATTACAGTGACCAACATTTTGGTGTCGTTGCTGGGGAAGGTAATTATAGATTTCAAAAGAACTTATGTTCTTTCATATATAAAGATTACATGAGAGGATGCGGAGACCCCAAAGAAACTAACCCTACAGGTGGCATGGGTAGAGGAAGGGGAGGAAGAAAGACTTATATTGACAAGATTATATCAAAATCTGAATCTATTGCTCCTCAACGACCAAACTCTCGGAAACCAAAATCCCAACCTTCCTTTCAAGAAAACTTTGAAATGGGGAAAGAGATTTGGAGTACTGAGATAGTCGAGAAACCAGTAGGAAACATTGAGGACAGAGCAAGCGCAGCAAAGGAGAAAATAGAAGAAAACATGGATGAGTATAATGAAGAACTGCATCATGAAGAACAGGCAGGTCCTAAAAGAGAGGTAAATGATGAAAACTCTTTTTCCACCTTAGGATTTCCTATTGGTGATCTTCCTAGAGGGGTATCTCCCATGAAGAACATTCCACTCTCAGCATTACCTAACTTTCATGGTTTATCTTCAGAAGATCCTGATGAATTCCTTTTTGAGTTTGACATATTATGCAGAAGTTATGATTACATTTCCAATGCTAAAAAATTAAATCTATTTCCAGCAACATTGAAAGGAAATGCACTAAGATGGTTCATGAGTCTTGGAGGTCATGTAATCACAACATGGGATCATATGAAACAGAAATTCCTGCATAAATACCAGGACTATTTCCGAACAAGAGAAAAGAGAGAGGAACTATTCAAGATGATACAGAAAAAGGATGAAAATCTGGAGGACTTTGTAGAAAGGCTACAGTATAATCTACAAAGATACAGTCACCCCGATGTAAGTAAAGATATTATTAAAACAATATTACTAAAAGGAGTAAGGGATGACTGTCTAGATATGTTGAATATGCTTGGAAAATGGGACATATCTAAAGAATCATATGATGAAATTGTTAACCTATGTAAAAGATGTTCAAGAGGAGCTTCAAGGAATAGATCAAATAGCAGGGATACCACATTTTCAAGAGTTCAAAAATCAGCCAGTGGAGGAGCAACATGATCTGAAATAGGTAATTTACTTGAAGGTTTTAAAACTGAAATGTTAAGCTCTTTTGCCTCAAAAATTGATACCCTGCAGATTCAAAAGAAACAAGTCGAAGCAGAAGCAACTCTGTCCATCTTTTGTTCTAAATGCAGAGACAAGAAACCACTAAGGGAATTCCCATTGGACAAAAAGCCAATCTACACCATCTATGATAAGGATCATGAAACTCAACAATGCCCTTCTTTACCAGGAATCAAGGCAGCATTACAACCAACTGATGAAGAAGCTGAAGCTGTCTATCTGTTGACATAGAGAAGGTAATGGCAACCACAAGGACAAGGTATGAATCCTAATATGCCATTTACATGTTCTAATCATTGGAATAACTATCCTTCTTTTAATCAAGCAAATTACCCTCCCTATAATCAAATGCAATACCTAAATCAAATGAATTACCCACCCATGCATCAAACTAACCCTCCCTTTGTTGATCCATCAATGTGGACTCTTTGGCCTCCACAACAACAACCGTATCTTAATCAATGGAATCCAAATTGGAGAGGGCAACAACCCCCGTTCCCAAATCAATTACCTCAATCACAATTTCTGCAACCACTCTCCTTACCATCAGGTACTCCACCAAACAATCAAATGATGAGGCCCCAACTACCTGTACAACCTAACCCTAACCCCAATAATAAAGTTGTGTAGTGCATTGATATTCATAACCAGCCTACACTTTCTCTTTTCCCTGCACAATGCAATGATATTCATTTACGATCTGGGAAAATAGTAGAACCTATCATTGCTTATGTTACCTCTTCTGATAAAGAGGAAATAAAAAAGCATGATGTACCTGAAGAGGTACAATCATCCTCTAACTCTGCTGTTGAAACAACAAAACCACCATTTCTTGAGTGTTTAGCTTTGACTAAAATGCCTAAGCCACCTGCTTTCAATATTCTAGGGGAATTACAAAATCTTTATGTCAAAATTCCACTATTACAAGCACTACGAGATATACCAATTTATGCCAGGACTATGCGAGACATTTGTGTTAAGAAACCTAGTAGGAAAATTAAAGATCCCCTCACAGTTCATGTCATGGGTGACTTGTTTGCACTAATGTCAGGTAAAGTTCCCCCAGTTAAATATGGTGATCTCGCCCATCCTACCGTCTCAGTGAAAATTGGAAAAACAATAATTCCTCAAGTCCTAGTAGACTTAGGCGCTGCTATCAATATTATGACTCTGGAAACCTCACAACTATTACAAATGCAGAATGAAATCAGAGACATCCCAACCATCCTAGAATTAGCTGACTGTTCTACAATCAAACTGGAGGGATTCATTGAAGACCTAATTATCTCAGTGGAATCCTGGAATTATCCAGCTGACTTTGTGGTATTACAACCTAAAACAAAGTTGGGGGGGCACCCTCTAATTTTGGGCAGGCCTTGGCTAGCCACAACAGACACTTTTATTAGTTGTAGATCAGGTTCAATGACAATTTCCAACAGTTACAAGACTAAACATCTTACCCTCTACCCTCACGCTACACCCTTGATTAATAATGATAATTCTGTATGGGTAGACTTTGAT
>JASDQU010365623.1:0-11589 GCA_032191745.1 Picea mariana
GGATTAATCTAACAATAAAAATAATAATAATGACATGATTAATCCACAATGGGGATTTAATCCAATAACAAAATAATAAGAATGCTCTTCGCAGTTACATTATTTCAACATTTTTTACTTGCTGTATAGGATCGCCAGTTAACCATGGAGGATTTTGCATCAATAGGGAAATGCATTGTAGTAAGATAGTTTGCAACACCACATAGATAACAACCACAATCCAAATGCATCCCACAAGGTATGACACCTAGGCAATTTCCTTATGTTGTAACTAGTGCTTTGAAATTCCAACAATTGCAAGGCTTGACACATAGAAGGGGGGTATTAATGTGGGTTAAAATCTAAACATAGGGTTATGCCACTATAGTAAGATATATTTCAACACTAAATAGATAACAACCAAAAGCCAAAGATAATCCACAATGCACGACACTAAATCCAAGACCAACCATAAGGCATAACACCAAATCTACCTCACATCGAAGTGAGTGAGGATGTTATTATATCAACCAAGGGAGTTTCTCCTCAATACCAACTTCTTGATTGACAAAACTTTTGATGTAAAAAATGGCTTATAAACCATCTTTATTTCACTATTGTTATAAAAAAAAATACAATAAGAGAAACTAAATGCACTATACGCAAAACTATTCCTTATAACCTTACCAAACACCAATATTCTATTAATAACACCAAATTTCTCATAAATTCAAAGGAAAGAGAGCATATGTGAACCTTAATTCAACCAATTATGGTTATTGAATTCCAAACCATAATGTGACAACTCAAATAATTTAGTAAACAAATGAAATATTTTTATTAAACCAAACTATTACAAGTTTGGAAAAGAATGATATATCAAATCTATTTTTTTTGGTCTCATTCAATAGAAGAGAGAGGCAAAAATACCACATTATCCTACAACCATTGGAAAAATCTAAAATCCAATAACCTAGGTAGCGATTGATTTTACCATTGCATAATTAATTTTGTGTGATCATATGCTTTTTATGTAAATTTTATTATGGAATATAATTATATAATTTTTTTTAAGTTCATGGAATAGAATTACATAATTACACTAATTATAATGTTATACAATTTTCTGTTTGTTTATTGAATTTGGGAGATGTTTGCTATGATCATATTTTTAGAGGGCAATGCCATAGTGATTAATGTCCATAATTGGAAGAGTGTAAATTATTACATCTCCCACTTATTTGTACGTAGTTTAAGTGGAAAATTGTCTAGCTGCCACTCTTTTTTCATAGAGAAACCATGTATAATCATTTAATCAAATACCAAAACTAAAGGGTGACATGGACAATGACACACTCATGCAATTAAATGAAAAAAAAATTCACAGTCACACTTGTTTTTTTTTACTCTTTCTTTTGACAAAAACTTTTAATCAAATCAAATAGTGCAGCAAACCATTTTAGCAATGTTGCTGAATTACACCACTAAAGCAATTCAATTCAACTTTGGATTTTCAACATGCCATAATATTTAGTTTACAATTGGAATTTGATAATTTGTTAGCAAATTAGAAACGTGTTTTTGGAAAATCACTCTGTGAAAAATGAATTATATATAACATAAATTTTCAAAATATCTGACATAATTTATCACATAGTGCAACTTACCATTTTAGCAATGTTGGTGAATTACACCATTAATGCAATTCAATTCAACTTTGGATTTTCAACATGCCATAATATTTAGTATTCAGTTGATTTGGAATTTGATAATTTGTTAGCAAATTAGAAATGTGTGTTTAGAAAATCACCCTGTGAAAAATGAATTATACACAAGATAGATTTTCAAAACATCTGACATAATTTTGTTCAAAATATGTCTTACACAATTTTTTTAATTTTCATGTCAAGTTTTTCAATGGACCTTGGGATTTCAACATTGTACGTTTTAAAACTTTACAATATAGCAATGCACACACAAATTCTTTATAAAATATAAAGAAAACAATAACATTCACACATAGTGTTCATAAATTTACCCTAGAAACACTTGACCGGGAAAACCAACAAATGTTTAGAGTTGCACCTCTAACTCTCATTGTATTAACTTCACCATTTACAAATACAATATATATGATTATGTGGCATCCAAGACCTTAATCTATTGACTTGGATTAGATTACAACTTTAATTCCTTAAGCAGGATTAGAAAACCATGGGCCGGAAAACCGTGTTCCAAAACTACCCAAAACAGACCAAAAAACCATCCATTTTTTTTTTCGGGGCTCCACCCTCCCTATGACCCCCCTCTCCCCCGCTGCCCCTAGCACATATGTACCACACACGAGGCTAACCATGCAAATAATATAACACACACCCAACAAACATTGCACTTGTGCTAGATATCACTCAAAATGTGTGCTAGCTAGACCAATTGATGTCACTCAACACATAACAAATCCATATGCAGCCAAATAGATCATTGTTCATTCTTTTGACTCTATTTAGTATGTTTAGTATCATTTCTATGGAAGTTGGCTATCAACTAATATTTGACTTTAAAGTTTTGTAATGGTCTTACCATTACAGATTTCTAGTTCATATAAAGCCAAATATATATAATAGATTTTCAAAACACATAGCCCATAAATGTACCTACATATAGTTCACTCATTTTCAGAGCGTGTAATCGGTAAATTGATATATATATATATATATATATATATATATATATAAAAGGTGTAATGCAGTTGACATGTAATTTCTTTTAGTTATTTTTATTGTTGTTGTCAAGTACGTTACTTAATTTAATGGGAAAACATCTCCCCTATACTAGGTTGTAGAGTGCCTCTTAGTGAAAAGACATCCATGAACATAGATTAAAGCTTTAACAATCTTGAAGTGAAAAAGTTAGTCAAACCAAAAGGATTACTTTCCTTAACAAAGAATTTGCTAAAGCATATGAGAAATCAAGTCATTGCCCTGTTATCGATAAAGGAATTAAATCCTAAATGTGGACAAATAGTTTTGATTCTTATTGAGAGAAAAATTTCTAATATATAAGAGAAAATATTTCTTCCAACAAGAATGAACATGAACATAATTAAAAAACACAATTTAGCATTCAAAGACTAATTTGTGGTCTTTGTAGTAGTTAATAAAAAAAAAATCTTGGATCCACTTGCATCGTAAAAGGGTGTTTTCTAATAGTATATACCTCTAGAATAATTGTTTGGATAGTATATATATACACTATCCAAACAACCAGTCGGGCACGTAGTCCCGTGACACATGGTCATGTTATCCGACAACTACCACTATAACCGTAGGCATGTCAACGTGGCCCCTCACGCGAAACACAAGGTAAATCGAGGGTTTCGAGCTGGTGACTTCACATAACAAAGTGCCTTAACAATACACTCCATCATTGACTATTCTACACCCCGAGGGCTTTTTCGGATAGTGTATTGTTTTTCTTTCATTTTTAAAATTATTTCAAAAAAATATGTTTAAACAAAAAATAGATAGAGGACTTCTATCTAAGTATTAAATCAATAATTCCTTTATGTTCACACTGATGGCATGTTTAAATCTATGGTCTATTAAATAAGGATTAAGATAATTGTACTGAAATAGACATCATGAACTCTATCTCCTTGACAAAGTGTGACTACTTGACAAATATTCACATGAAGCATCCAATCCATCACTCTTTGATTTCTAATGCAAACCCAAAAAAGAAAATCATTTAAAGATATCTATAGGGTTGTAAAATAGAACATACACTACAAGGAAAACAAATTCTAGTGGAGGTTTTTGCAGAGGTTTTTAGTGTTCTAAGATTAGGCAAAATTGTCAAAAAACATTCACTAAAGCCATTGTTATTGATAATGGAGGTTTTAGTAGAATTTTAAATGGTTTTTTACTATAACTAAAATTTTTGGGCGGTCGAAGGCTCTAGCGATTTTTTGTTTTGGTGAACATATATTGATAGTGTGCATCACTGCGCTGATTATATAGACTATGCACTATGAAATGATAGCCACCGAGGCTTCCAAATATCTTTACTAAGAACCAATGCATATGATATACTTTTGAATCCCTAGTGCTTAATTTAGATTTTGAAAACACTAGGGCTCTTCTATAAAAAAATATGCATTGATGTGGCTCATCTTGATATGCACTGACATGCCTCAGATTGATACACACCGGGGCCCTTTTATTAACAACATGCACTGATGCACCATAGATTGATATGCATGGGGGATTTAAAAATATATTACACATTGGTGCATTTGATATATATTATGAATCCCTAATGCTTAGTTTATATAATGAAAGCACTAGTTCACATATTTTCTCGTGCACCGTAAGTTCTTCTAATGGTAATTGTAATAGTAACAACACTGGCAATGATATCATTGAAGGAAGAGGTGTTTTTGTCGTCCTTAGGAACACTAGTGCTTTTATTATATTTATTCACATTGGTGCGTAATAATCATTCAAACACACCGCTACGTATATAGATATGAACCACACCATTGAGTTAAAATGAATACACTATAGTGATACATTTTAGTGTTGAATTTTTCTACGTTGTGGATATGCAAATGTAGCTTCTTGTTTTCTTTTACAAAATTTAAATTAATCGTTAGAAAAATCAAATATTTTTTATAATAATATTGATTTTTATATCTTAATTATTTCATTTGGATATAGTCATTGCATTAGTGCGTTCTATCATTTAAACACATTTACTAACATATTACACATATGCTCATTAGAACAATGTAAATAGTCCATATTTAATCAGGCAATGTAACATTTAATGACACCGGACAATGTAATAGAATAAGAAATTGATTTTATTATATAACAAGGCTACTAGGTAGCATATACTTGCCGAATATAATAATGAAATTATTGTTTAAGGAGATAGGGAGAGAAGGAGCAATGAAATGACTAGATGGTAGGAATATTTATTACAATAACATTGGGGGGAGTGAAGGCAACAATAAGAATTCAAAGTCTTTAGCCAATAAGATCTCAGATAAATGAGATTTGAAATTTAAAATAAATCATTATTTTTCAAAACTTTAGATAAAAAGGTGTATATTTTTTGGTCAACCATGAACTAATAGAAAGTCAAGCCTAACTCAAAGCTATATACCATGCCTATTGGCAGGTATAATAATAAGATACCATTTGTTATACAAAATGGGACAACATAAAGGTCCACGATATTAAAAATGTCAATAAATAATTATTACAGTTATTGGTAACACATAGTCATCCAATTTTGACTGTTACCCCCCATGCCTAGGGGTAGCTAGAGGAGATCATGCCTTGTGGCTCGCAATAGAGAACATGATCCCAACCACGATGATGATCAACATGTCCACATATGGAAACCCAACAAGCCCCTTCATTCACCTTTACAACTACATGTTAGGCAAGGTTCATCACATCCAAGCAACATAGAGTATGGGACATGGTAAACCATCGTCACCATGAGGTATGCTAGTCCTTCTTTCATGCAAAGTGTTGTGCTTAATTTTTCGGGCATGTAGATGAGAATCATTGGTTGAAGTTGGATAATGGATCATTGGTTTGGTAAAATGTGTAAGTTGCATTGTTTCACCTTGGTGGTCAACTTCTATATGCTAGTCCCATGTTGTCACCGCCCAAGGAAAAGGGGTACTATTGGGGGGCCCTCACGAGGGTAACATTTTGTTTCCCACCATACTTAACACTTTCCATCCCGGAGCCTCTCATAGTGCACTAAAATTTGATAATGAGTCATGGGGCATTCTCTCATGAGAAGAGGGGTTGAATGCCGAAAGGTTGATTGCAGTTGCCAATAAAAGAATAAGAAAATAATGCTAAATAAAGAAAGGAATGATAGCAAAAAGGACTAAAAAATTCCAGTCCAAACTTGATCTCTACTCTTTCAGTGCTCACCTTGGTCCCAAATAGCAATGCTAAAGCTTGAAACCTTATAAAAGGGGACTTGCAAATATGATAAAGCAGACTAGAAATATGGTTTTTAAAGGGGTTTGGAAAAAATAACGCATACATATGGGGTAACTCAAGAGAAAACACACCCTCCACAAAGGTGCTCTTAGAAATGTATTTATGACACCATCAACCATGAAGTAAGCCCAGAAACCATATAACTATCACACTTACTCTTGAAGGCTTTTTACTTTCCTTGACACTCCTTGGACCTATCCCTCTACCTAGGTTATTTTATTTCCCGTCTAGGTGGTTTTAGCTCTCTATAAACTCCGTTCGGTTGAGAAACGAATGACAGAGGCAACCTACAAACCAACTTTGAGACCCGAAACTAGCCTTTTGGACCTGGGGAGGGCTCTCTTTGGAGACTTTGTCTCGGTATAGGATATGTCTTTTAAGATGTCGGCTAGATTTAACACCTTTGAATAATAAGTTCTAGTTCTATTGGTGAAAGAGAGTAAGACCTCGGGCTATGGAGTTGATTTAAGAAAACGATAGAAACAAATGACTTGGTGACTGAACTTGAGAGGATAAAGGCTAAGTAAGCAACAATTTTCAGTTTAAAATCGTTGTTTGTGGCGAGGGGGAAAACTCAAGAAGCAACTCGGAGCACCGCTGAGGATGAATTTAGAGTCAACTTAGAGGAAAGACGGTTTGTCTAAATGGCACAAATCCTAGGGTGCTGTGCAACGAATCCGAGGTTCAAAATTACGTTTCGATTTAGACAGAAATAGATATGAATAAAGAATATAGGAAGTATGTACGCAAATAAATGAAACAGTACATCCAACTGCTACAATAAGAATCTTTTCATCAAAGCTTCAAAACTTTTGCATTAAATTTCGATCGAGCTCAAACTACATTCAATAGTCACTGTCTACACTAGTTTGACAACCAACCTAGCTTACATCGAAAGGATAAAATATATAGGCAAGGGCACCGCTTGGGTTGCCCTTTCCTCTAGCTACTATTCATAGAATTTAGGAAACTTCATGTTCTCTGTTAAATGAATTTTTGTATGATGCCTTTCCTAGAATAGAAGCCAACTGTATTCGGTTGCATCATAACCACTTGTCTTTGTCACAGGGGGTTCGGTTATCATCAAAGTCTTTTCATGGGGAGAGTGATGCGTCGATGCCTTCCTTTGACAGGGTATCTGAATGATCAAGTGCTCTGTCAGACTCCCTCCATCCACTATAACAACCTTGATTTCTGTCGCATGCTCATTTGCTGGGGTGCGTATGTGGCGAGTGACTGCTGACTGTCGTTGTCATTACCAAAATGACAAAACCGTCTAAGGGTGAAACCTTCTTCAAAACTATCAAAATATGTGCCACGTTTGAGAATACAAGAACGAACTCAGCTAATCATGTTTCTTCTGCGCGCTGACAAGAGCTGCACGAGCTTTCTCCCCGGCTGCTTCACATTCTCTGAAGTGCTTTGCATTCCTTTGTTTTGACATCCTCTGTGTTTCACACAACTATACGAATGTGTCTTGTGCTTCCTTGAGCTGTCTCTTGAGCTACATTACATTTCTTTCATGACCGTGTGATGCTGACACTTCAAGGGCCTTCACTACTAACTGCTGTCTTAGTTCTCTGTTTTCCTGGTAAAGTTCGGCGATAGTGAGATGCGCTTTCTTCAGCCACTGAGATGACTCTCGAACATCTATGCCTTCAACATCTGTCCTCCTCATTCTGCTCCAGCTTTCTCAACTTGTACCTTAACAGGTTCCAGCCGAATGGCACACATAAGTAATTCTTCAACAACCGACTTCACGCGCGGTTCACTTGGGACTCAGGTTTCCCCAACTTCCTTGTTCTTCTTTGGCCCGCCCCTTCTCCGGGGTATTTGCTGTTGGGGGGACAGGGCTTCCAATGTCTTTTCTTCCTGTACAACCTCTCCCACTCCAGCCTCCGTGCGGTGTGATATTACCCTTTCTGCGGGTGGAGGGAAATCTCCTTTTGGATCCTTGGGGATGCCCGCTGTGAGAAAGAACGAATCCCAGTTGCTTCCCAAACGTATTAATTCCTCAACTACCAGTAATTTAATCAGCAAGACATGAGAAAGTTTCCTCTTCGATTGATATGCTTCAACCCGGGCGCTGTCCGCCATGTCTCAGAGGTTCTGGTGTAAGAAAAAGGGTAGATTTAAATTTCTCCTTCCTGTGAAGTGCATCAACAATCTAATGTGATGCGAATGTATTCTATCAAACCTCCCTTCATAGGTGAAATATTTCTTGATTTCTCCAAGTAGTTTTCGAAAAGGTTCCTGCAAATATCTACTGGGAACCCCCGTCTCGACCTTCCCATCTAAACATTCTCGCTTGATGAAGTCTTCATAACACCTCGCGTCCAAGGACATGCCTTTGAACCACCTTTCTCCATGCAGAGGGATCTCCATCACGGTCGACAGAGTTTCCTTTGTTACATGGATAGTGACACCTGCAATTACCGTGCTGAAACCGTCGAAACTGAGTGCGAACTGCTCGACTAGTCTCATGTTAAATCCTTGGATTTTCCTGCAAAAGGCCATGCACTCGAACTGTTCAAAGGACGCTCTGACCTCCGTATCTTCATTAATCAACATCAAGTTTTGGGGCTCGGGCCCAGCGCTTCTGCCACTTTGAGAGCCCCTCCTTATGTTTTGGGAGGTTGCCATAGTGCAACGCGTTTTTGTCCTGCACGCGATGGATTTGGCACGGGCCCGAGGCAACAATATTGATGAACCTGGGCTTGCGAGAAGAAATACAAACAATGCATAAGCTTGACTGGTGAATAGAATGCATACAGAACATCCTGATTTTATAATAGAGCAGGTGGGAGGTGGAATTGTGCCAGGGAACATTGAATTCATGGCGACTGGATGTTTCAAAGTGAACTCAAGATTTTCTGTAGCTCATCCGCACGACTAGTACATTTCGGGGAGTGTAAAGTACAACTGCTAAGGGTTGAAGAGCATATGTGATACGAGCACCGTGATTTTTCATTCTTTCAGGCCTCATAATGAGCTGATGATGGTCATTTCACTTGCTGACGTGACTTCTATTTAACAACTTGCCTCGACCTTTAGCATGTAAAACTTCCTTTTTGATAGGACCCGACTCTTTGGGAACAAACTCGTACCATTTACACATGTTTTGAATATGACATCCCTTCCTGACTCCAAGGGCCAACTGACCACTTGCTGACCCCGACTCCTCTGTTGTTCAGTAGCCGACCTCACATGCTTTGACACACGGGCCCTAACTCGACTAAGACTGACCCTTACTAAAAAGAGAAATGATAGCGCTAACAACTGGCTCCAACGGGGATGCTATCCTCCTAGTGAGGTAGAAAAGAACAACAGACCAAGTGCCTGACCATTGGGATTTATGCGACTTCCAAACAGTGAAACATGAAAACAAAACGCAACCTAAACTTATTTACACAACTTCTAACAGACTCAACATAAACTCAGGGCCTTCACTTCGGGCTTCAATTTCTGCTGACATACTGACTCAAAACACCTATCTTGAAACAAAATAAAATCACTATTTACAATGACATGTGACTTAAACAGACTTTATTGCACCAAATAGCGTTTGAGGAACCTGCCGTTTACAGGACCCCAACCGACACATTCTCCATCAAGCTCTTCTAGAAAATAAGTGTTGTTCCCAAAATATGTATTGATTCCAAAAGGACCTGTCCAGAGATGATCGAACTTTCCATGCTTTCCTTTATCTTCGTTTCTCACATCCCATTTTAGCACCAGCTCCCCCATCTGAAATTCCTCCTTCTTAGAATGCTTATCGAAGGTTTTCTTCATCCTTTCCTGGTGGAGTTTTGATCGATTGTACACCTGCTCCCTCAATTGTTGTGTGTGAATCAGCTGATTTATCCTCCTCTGTGCATCATCTGGCTCGGCTTCCTCTTCCTGCAACAACTTTCTGACAAGAAAACTGATCAAAATCTGGACCAAGGGTCAAAATTTAGCTCAAAAATCAACGTTCTCGGAATTGCCTCAAAATGAACGAGAGCGTATCCCTCGTCATCACGAATCCAACGCAACTCGTTTGGGCTCAAACGGACGTCGGGAGCGAGAGATATCGCGATCTGTTCGAATTGTCAAATAGGTAAAAAAAAGGGACGCTGACTGTGCAGTCCGTACAGGTTGACATGGCAAAGGTCGTACGCTGATGTGGCAGAGGTGACGTGGCAGAGATGAGTTGGCATATGCTGATGTGGCAGTTTCAGATTGGCTGACAGTTGGACGAATTATGTTTTGACACGTGGCATCATTTTTGGCAAATGGTGTAGTGCCACGTGGCCCAGTCATGGGCTACCATGTGGCACCATGGCAATGGTTTATTAGTTCAAAATTCATGGAGTCCATGGGGATCGAACCCTGGACCTCCCCCTTTGGCAGCGCTTTGGTAGTGTGTGGGCTACCACTAGGCCACATGGTGGTCCTTATATAGCTTATGTGTTTTATTACATTTGAATTGTATTGAAATGTGGTTTGGGGTGCGTTTAGGTTGGGGCTTAGACCCAACCCCGGTCGCATACATTTTAATCCACATGACCACAGTTCAAAGTGTGCACGCGTATTACAACCGGAGTCATAGCCCCCGATTTTATATGTTTTGCCATGTGACCACATACGGAGCGCGCGGGAATTGGTTTACGTTTTGGTTTTTAAAATGGTCATACAAACCATACACCACTTGTCTTGTGTCTATTCCCCCTTGGAAACAGAGCCCTCTTTTGCACTAGAGCAAAGTCTTATGGAAGACCCATGTGCCCACGAGTTTGACGGTTAGGGGTTGACGCGCCCATAACCATCCTATAGTTTGCATCGTTATGCAGTTGCGCTTGGTGCTGGGTTTAAGCACGCGTTTTGGAGCGTGTTCTTGGTCAGAGCACACAGAGGTGCGTTTTGGTGAACCAAAGACAACAAGCTTGAAGGAAGAAAATGGCAGGAGGCCTATCTTCTTCATTTTTTGGCCAAATGAGGTGCCGTAAAAGCCCAACTAGGGGTTTTTGGACGTTCTGAATCCATTGGCACTATTTTCACAGCCACTTGAAGACTTATTTTGCAGGTTTTTAACCATTGAAGTTTCAGAGAGCTCTAGGGAGCTTGAAGCCCTCATTGTTTGAGGACATGCTCAGATGAGCCTATATTTGTTTTCTGTGATTGAATAATCATTTTTGGCTAATTATTATGCTCTGAACACTTTGGGATAGGTTTTAGATCCATTTGAGGACTTTTACAGGTGTTTTTTCCAAAGAGAACCTCAGGGAAGCTTAAGGCCACATGTAGAAGAGGTCATGCCCGGATGAGCCATGATCCGTTTTCAGAGTTTTATTAGTCATTTTTGGGGTTTTTATGTATTTTGATCCCAATGGTACAGTCAGAATTTCCATTGGAGTTGAGCAGCAGCTTGTAAAAGAATCTTTGACAAATTAATTCCAGAGAGCCAAGTCCATTGATGGAGGCTCAAGGAGATGTAGCCCAGAGAGGGGTGAACTCCTTTATCATGTTGTTCTTGTTGTGAGTGTTTGCTGGTTATTATTTGATACAAGTTATTATTTGCTGTTGTATTTATGAAAGC
>JASDQU010365624.1:0-11635 GCA_032191745.1 Picea mariana
TAAAGGGTTGGGACAAAGGGAATGTGCAAATGGGTATAGTTTCTTTACTATGATTCTCCTCCTCCAAATGGGATCCCTAACCCTTCTTTTATAGGCTAGAAGAAGCTAGGTATTTGGATGAACCCTCGGCCATGCATGGCTGGAAGGTTTAGTTAACTTACCCAAAGATGTGTGTTCCGTCGACAACTTTCCTTTTTTCGTGCTTTTGTAGGTACACACGGGCTGTTTTGGGTCAGCTAGCGTGTACACGTGTTCAATAATGGAGTAGGGCACGCGTGCCTTTATAAAAGAGATTTTTAAGAAGAGTTGTTCAACAGTGCTTTGGCAAAGAAGGAATCTAATATGGCCTGATGCCAGGGAAGCATGTCTGGTGCAAATTAAGGTTATAACATGTGCGCTCTTCAAAACTTAGTTATTCAAAATTCTTGCCCAACAGGCCTCCAAAACTCACCTATGGCTCGTCCCGAGCCACTTAATCCTATTGTGTCACACCCTTCCACGCCTTCATGAAATTTTGGAGGGTTTCTATTTCTGTAGAGACTTCCTTATTTACCTCAACTTCTTTCTCCAAAATATCCACTACTACTTGGGCAATCAGGGTCATGAGCTTCTCCTCGCTATATTGTGTTGCTTTATTCACTATGCCTTGCGCAACTACCAATGCCCCTATGACCCTGAGTGATTCATCCTTCATGGGTAACAATTGTTGTGTGAGAGTCTTCTGCTCTTCCCTTAGTTGTTCTATCTCATTGTATGACTGCTCGTTCGTCAGGATGGCCGCTATACGCTCAGATGGTGGCAGCATGCTTATATTCCTTGCGTCCTTCTGCACCTTCTCCTGTGCATTCCTTAATATTTCCTCAACGACCTTCATCTTTGGATACTCCGTGAACTTTGTCCAGAGCTACGTGCTTTCTTCGCATAAATTCATGCACTCCTCATCCAGAGACTTAATTATTTCCATTGAGCTTATGGTTATTATTTCTCTTTGTTACTTCTCCTCAGGTGGTGTCTCTGGTGTAGCACACTTCGAAATCTTTGATTCTGGTGAAAAATCCTTGAATGACTTCACTGATTTTGGATACCTATTCCTCCAGTGTGGCTTCTATCACCATCGACACCTATGGAATCTCCTTATATAGTTTCTAGAGGATCTATTGTATCCCCTCTTCCTTTTGGTCAGCCTCGTCCTTCTCCTTCCATATCCTCTCTACATTTTACTCAACCTTGTCCTTCTCCTGAACAACTATCGTATAATCCTTATGTAGTTCTTCCTTATCCATCGTTACCGTAGACAAGTCTTTTGACATTGACTCTACGCTGAACTGTATTTACTGCACAATATTTGTCTGTAAGCCTTGTAGTGCTCCTATGGGAATCTGTGAAACGACTAGGTCCAGGTGACTTAGTACTTGTATCTGCTCCTACATCTTTAGCATGGGGAACTCAATTGCATCTCGAGAGATCTTCAAAACTCTATGTGTTTTTTCTATCTTTGAAAAGTAAGAAGTGGTGGCCCCTACTTTCCCAGTCGTGCTTGTTTTTAGTCCTTCACTGAATCTTTGCTCTAGTGCTCTCCTTACTACCTGCCAGTGTTACTGCAATGCCATTAACTATTCATGCACCTTTTGGTGTATTACTTCTTGTTAATGTAATGTTTTTTGAGCTTCATCTTCTATGACATCCCTCACTTGGTATCCAATATTTTCTATATCATCATCTGTCAAAGTGTAGATAGTTGGTTCATTATGGTTTTTCATCTTCTTCCGTGGAGATGTTGTTGTCCCCTTATCTCGGTCTTTCCTCTTGTCCCCTGATTTTTTTTTATCCTCCTATACTACACTAATATAGTACATAGGTTCTTTCATAGGTCATACTAGTGCGTGAACGATTGATTGTCCCTATAGAGTTTCATCAGAATTTCATTCACCAACCCTCCCAAGACTTCACCCTTCAATGTTTCTAGATACATAACACCTGCTTCTGTCACATACTTGATCATGTATGGACCTAACCAATGCATCCTAAACTTCTCGGGGTGTTGCATGAACTTGATGTCGTATAACAACACTAAGTCTCCCACTTGAAACCTTTTCTGTTTAATAAGCCTATCATTCCATGATTTTTCTCTTGCCTTCTGGACTTGTTGATGGAATCCTGTGAAAAATATGTCTTCCTCGAGCTGTAACAACTGCAACAATATTTCCTCTACTGTGCAAGAGTCTGAAATATTGTAATCACTACAACATGTAGGTTTGGAAAAACAAATTCCATTGTAATTACTTCTTCTTTCCCATATACCAACCTGAAAGGTGTTTTTATTGAGAAATTTTTGTTTTTAGTCCTATATTTCCATAATACTAAAGGGATCCTTAAGTCCCAATCATCCCTTCTTATGTTGCAGATCTTTGTCAGCGCATTCTCTAAAATTTTATTGATGGATTCTACTGTCCCATTTTTCCGAGGGTGATATGGTGCACTCCTCTAGTGATGAATTTAGAACTCCTCAGTCAATGATGAAATCATCTTATTCAGGAAGTGCATTCCTTGATCACTCAATAGAATGCATGGGCAACCAAATCTTGTAATGAAATTCTCAAACACAAATCACGCAACAATCTTTGTGCTGCAGTCTATAACCAGTGTTGCTTCTGCCCATTTAGTAAAATACTTTGTCGCAATGATTGTATACCTATCTCCTAATCTTCTGGCTAATGGATTGATCGGTCCAACAAAGTCTATTGCCCATTTTTCAAAATCCTGCAATGTAACTTGTGGATGTAAAGGCATCTCATCCATTTTATATAGATTTCCAATCCTTTGACAAATATCACATGCCTGGAAATATTCCTTAGCATCCTTGTGAACTCTGGGCCACCAGATCCCTACACACAAAATCTTTTGCATAGTCACTTTACCTACATAGTGTCTCCTGCAATACCTTCATGCGCTTATGATAGTATCATTGGCCTTTCATGCTTTAACACACATCTTCTTAATATCCCATCTGCATCTAAATTGTATAAGTTCCCTGTGATTAGCTAATAGTCCGATGCCTTAACCACTAACTATTTATTTTTTGCAACTATCATGTTCGATGGAGCCATTCTTGTACTTAATAATTTCACAATTTCTGCAAAGTAGTCATCCACCATTTGAACTGCAAATAAATGTGCATCTGATAAACTATCGTCTAGGTTCCCTGCATCCTCACTTGATAGAATGCATGATAAGTGATATAGTCCTACATTCAATTTACCTAGCTTAATGATGACTTCAAATTCATACTCTTGAAACAATAACAACCATTTACAAATTCTCCCCCCAAACACTGGTTTTTTCACTAAGTATCTTAGTGCAGAATGGTCCGTGTACATATTGAAATGAGAACCCAACAAATAGTGCCTAAACTTCTACAGCGCATACACCATCTCAAATCCCTCTCGTTCTGTCGTAGTGTAGTTCTTTTCTACTGTTGATAGCTTCCTACTTGCAAATGCAATTGGATGGTCTAACTCTTCTTCTTCTGGCTGAGATAATACGATGCCCAAAGCTATGGACAATTCATCCACTTGAAAATGAAATTCCTTCTTCCAATATGGGAATATCAAAATTGGTGCAATCACTAACTTCTACTTTAATGTGTCCAAACCTTTATGGTAGTCCCCATTCCATTGTAAGTTAACTTCTTTCTTCAACAACTTCTCCATGGGTGTTGTAGTCTGTGTGTATCCCTTCATGAACTTCCTGTAGTATCCTGTATGGACCAGGGTTTTTCTTAGCTGTCTTACTGATGTAGGTGGTTGTAAGTCCAAAATCACTGCAATTTTGGTAGGATCCACTAGTAATCCTTTCTTACATACCACATGGCCCAACAAAATTCCAAAAGTCACGCAAAAAATACATTTATTCAAGTTCAATGAAATATGACATTGTCTACACCTATCCAACATTAATATTAGCACTTCTATGTGATTCTTCAAGAGACTAAACACAATGCAATCATATAAATAAACTTCAAGGAACTTATGAATAAATTGTTTAAAGGTTGTGACCACTACTCTTGAGAAAATTGTAGGTGCATTCTTTAGCCCAAAAGGAATCATTGTGTACTGGTAGCTTCCCCACTCTTTTGCAAAAGTAGTCTTATATATGTCTTCTCGTGTAATATTTATCTAGTGATATCCTGAGAATCCATCGGTGAAGGGATGGGCCTCTCCCCCCCCTAGATTCTCTAGAACTTAATTTGTAAAAGGTGTTGGAAATGGATTATGTAGACATGCATCATTTTTCTTTCTTAGGTCTACACAAATTTTGATTCCCCCGGTTTTCTTGTCTTGTACTACCATTGGAATTATCCATTATGATTCCAACATTGGTTCAATAATTCTTGCTTATAACATTTTGTCTATATCTTCCTTTACCTTCTCTTTATACTTCAGGTTCATTCTATAGGGTCTTTGTTTTACTGGCTTAGCATCTGGTTTCGAAGGGATCTTCATTTCTCCTAGCTCACCAACTATCCCTTTCATTTATGCAAACATGGTTGGGAATAGATCCTGATACTCGCGCAATAAGTCTGCAATTTTTTCCATAGTTTCATTATTCTAGTAGTCTCCTGTTTGTGCAAACTTTGGATTCTCTTTTGTCCCAATATTTACCTTACACATTCTTAATGGTTGTGCATATGCAACATATTCAAACTCTAGACCTTCCACTACATGTTTCCCCTCAGTTTCAGGTACTTGTATATTTCTTGGATCCTCCTTGTCCTGATCTTCTTCAGCCACATTATATCATTCCAATAGTTCATGAAATATCATAGAAGTTCTATGCGCACTACACACAGGTACTACATCCATTGGTCCTTCTTCCGAAAAAACTCTAGTTCTAATGGCTTGCAAAGCTACGACTACCAATAGGGATTCATCTTCAAAAGTAAATGTGTCCCTAAACTTTTGAGTTAGCTCATCCCAATCCACGATTTCTCTAGAAATTTATAGTTCTTAGGGATTTTATCCAACATATGTATGAACTTGTGTGTCCATTCCTTCTTCGGCATCGAACTCCATATCTTTCTGCACTACGCAATATGGTCTACTAGGTCACTTACTCCTGTATAGTTTTGTGCAGTATACTCAACCTTAGTACCAAATATAACTTGCATTAATCTTTTACACTATGACCAGTCTTCTATTCCTTCTGTATGTGAAGCCCACCATCTGTTTGGAGTGGCTTTCAAGGAAACATTTGATGCCAACAATATTTTTTGTTTAGGTATATACAATTCAAGCACATTTACAAAAAGTTTATGTCAATCAAACCATCATACTTGGGTGGGTCACATAACTCTGTTCCAATCCAGTGCAATGATTGAGTAGTGTGGGCACACCGTCTGGTTGATAATTCATGCATCCTTTGTTGCCAGTGTTCTAGTGCTTCCTCTGAATCTGATGCACATGAGATAATGCTTCTCTAAATTAGGGCACCATCTACAGTCAGATTAACATAGTCATCTATTCATCCAGTCATCTTATATATATTATCAGTTTCATTCCCTTTAGCTGGTTCAATATACTTCTATTCTTCTATCAGATCCAAATGTGTAGTAACGTTCAAGTGTCCTACTTCAAAGATCATTTCCATTTTCTTCATATTAATAATTTCCTGGTTTTCAAACGCCCTTTCAAGCCCCATTAGCACTAGGTATGGCTAACTATTATCCATAATTTCAATGACTTCTAAATCTGCTACACTGCACACCCCGTCTATATTCACATGTACCCTTAACAATCGACCAATTGGTACTATTTTGTGTTGGTTTTCCAATATTAACTGGACGAGAGACCAAATAAACTTCAACTTCCCCATCATTTCCCATGTTTTCTTCAAAAAAATATTTATATCAGAACCCAAGTCTAAAATGACCTAGTCCATGTCATAATCCCCAATATATGCATTGTTGGCACAGGGGCAGACCCAGGGTTCAACGCTCAAGAGCGCACCAACAAATCCCTAACTACCGGCCCTTTCAGAAACACATGTGAATCAGATGAAGTCTCACCCGAGGTAGAGGCAAGGGTGGTTGCAAGACTCAGGTGTCTGCAACCTTAGCTGGGACATAGATCTGTGATTATATCATTACAGAGCACTTAGAATCGATCATTTAATATTCAACCCTTATTCTACTTCACAGATAGCACAAAGCATCGCGGTGTACACTTAGGTCTACAATATTTCAGTACTTAACGATAGTAACCCAGAACAGATCAGTAGATCAACACTAAGAATCCTCATACACATCAGATCTAACAATCATATATGTCTAAGAAGCATAGAGAATAAGTGGATATATCAAAGAACATAGCATAAACAAAAACACATTGAATCAAAGCACATAGCATAACACACAGATTTACGTGATTCACCCCCACCCTGGGGCTATGTCCACAAGATCTTCTTCTTTATTATCATCTTCAATCTGTTACAAGCATAAAGCCTCCAAAACCCTTCTTCGTATAGGACAAAAGATCTGCGCAGCTCACTAGATCCTTCTTCCTTGCGTTACAACACTTAGCTTTCTATAGAAACCTCACCGTAACTTGCACTTAGACTTGCAAGCCTTAGACAGTTCGTACAGAGAACTTATTCAACATCACATAGATGCACTACCAATTGCACTAAGCAATCATATCTACTACTTCTTACATTGCCTATCTTTCTATTTTTGCATTACAAAAATGGGCCTAAGCGTGGGTAAACCCACGGGCCGACATCCCTTTCCCATTACATTAACCCAAAACCCTAAAAGGGATCAAAAGTGAATCGAGATCCCGTGATCTCTACTTCACCTGACGCTCCATCTTTGACAAGATTTTGAAGTCCAAAAATGGTCAAATATGACCAAGTGTTCCTCAAAACTTGGTCAAGGGCCAACAAGCCCCCAATACTCACCTGTGACTCATCCCGAGTCACTCCGGTATGATCAATTCCACCTCGAATGCCTCAAGCTTGGCTCGAGCTACTTTGACCTACTGTAGTGCGACAACCTCTTGCTTAGTGAACTCTTGGATCACTGCATCGTTTACTGTCCCTTCCAGGCGTTTTTCTACGGTGATGACAACTTGTTCAAGCTCGGCTCCCTGGATTTCAACTTTAGTGAACAGTTGGCATGCCTTTTCTTGGATTGGTTGAAGTCATTGGGAGACTTCCATCACTTTAATTTGCAGTGTGTGTACCTGTTTTTGGGCGGTGCGTTGTTCTGGAAATCTCTTTATTCTTTCGACTAGGGTCAAGGCCTTCAGCTGCGCATGTAGTGTATCTGCATGCTTCTTTACTTCTTGGAGCTGTGCCTCCAATGTTTGCAACTCTGGATTCTCTGTGAGGTTCTCATAAGTTTGGGTGCTTCTAGTGCTCAACTTCTTGTATTCCAAGGCAAAGGTTTTTAATTAGCCAACTACGCTACGGGCAGTTGCCTCCCTTAGGTCTCTTATTTCTTGAAGCGTCTCTGGCACGATACGAAGTTCCAAATCTATGATGCACTGCTGAAGTTGTTGGATTACTTCTTCAAGTTGTGCCATCTGATGTGGGACATGTTCTTCAATATTTACTTCTATGACCGTCACATAGCGAAGTGCTTTGTGAACCCTTTCCTGTACTTCAAGTTGCTTTGCTAGAAACTGGTTCTTTCTCTGCTGTAACTGTTCTTTTTCCTCATCCCACTTCGCTTGCAGGGAAAGATTTTCCCCTTCTTCCTTCCTCTGTTATTATACAAGTGTGCTCTGTACTTGTGTCAAAGCCTGGGTGGCTTGCACTATGTCTTCTTGAGCTCGTCAAAGGTGAGCTTCGACTTTATCGGCGATCTGGTGTAATTGGGTGGGCTCATTGCCTATTCTTGTTGTTCCAATCGTCAAGGGCACAGTAGAAACTTCTCAGCTAGACTAGAGTTCCTGCTGCACTTCTTGAAGTTCACCCTTGATTCGGCTGAATACCTCCTCCTTCTTCGCTTCTTGCTTTTCTACGATCTCTAGTGAAGCATCATTCAGTGCAGTGATTAAGAAGTCAAAGTTGTATGGTGTGAGGGTAGTCTTAAACGTAGTCCGGGTGGCCTTAGTTTTCTTTTGGGATGAGGGTTTTGGTGGGGTAATCTTCCTTTTCTTAGAGGGATCCTCCTCCTCTCTAGGTAGAGTAACCTCGCCTTTGTTTTTCTCAACTTCTGTGCCACCTAGTTCTTCACCATCACCTCCCTGCGCAGGTGAGATCAAAGTAGTTTTCATGGATGTGCTAGGGAAATCTTGAACTTCATCATCCTTCTTAGTCTTGCTCGGTCTAGGTGTATCCATCATAGCTTCAGGGCTATCCATGTCAGACATTTCTGCGAGATCCACTGCAACAAGGAGGTCTACCGACCATTCCGTGGTAATCTGCTCCAAGTCTTCTTCTATCAGCTTTTAGTACGATTGGAACTGTTTTTTGTGCTCATCAGCACGTGCGGTGATATAGGTGACGTGGTGGTCCACATTGAATTTTATCAAATATCTAAACCTATGAAGTGTGTTTGGGGTGAGGCACAGTGTAGACTGGATTACATTCTTTAATTGGTTGTAATAGGTGTGGAAGACGACATTGGACTGCCACTACTTGTTCATGTCACTGGAGTACCACAACGTACAAAACTCTGCAGCCAGTGGTTTGAAGGGTTCAATCTCCGAAAAAGTGGCACCTTCTGGTAGCTCCCAGGCAATGAAATCAATTAGTATGAGCAACCAACTAAAGTGGAACTCATACCCTTGGTCTTGCACTTCTCTGCAATCAAGCTCTAGCTGGTTTACAAGGTACTGTTCCTAGTTCATTTGTAGTCCCTCGACGCACTTCCTTGTGAGGTCAACTACAAATCCAGTCACTTTTGTTGGTCTATTCTTATGAACTAGCTTGCCCACGATCAGCTGACAGGAAAGGTGCACTGCGCCACTCTGGATAGAGGATACCTTGTAGCCTCGCGTGCCTTTCTCGACATTGCCATAAGTTTCTTTTATCCTCTGTGCTAGTGCTCGGTCTGAGGTCTTTCCAGGGTAAAACTCTTGTGGATCAGGGCCTTGCATACTAAGTCTTGTGATCCGATTGATCAAGGTCAGATCCACAGTGATGCGGCGGTCCAACCATAAGTATCCTCCGTGGTAGTAGGACAACAACAACTTCATGCATGCGTTGACTTCCTAGTGTCTGTCAAAGTGCGGGATCTTCATTACATTAAGTAGTGTGGACTGCGCGAGGTTCTGGGTCCATGAATGAGGGACAATATTAGAATTCTTTCCTTTGGTCCTGGTTAAGTACTTATGTGGGGCTAACATGATGTAAAATTTATGATCTCCAAGGTTAAAATCACTAAATTTCGGTGCTACGATCTTATCCTGGTCAGCACGAACTACGCGCACCCCTTTTGGAAGGTACGCAGTGATCAAAGTGTACTCGAAGTCTTGAGGTACACTGTCATGGTTGATGGCACCGCTTAGAGGTGGTAAGTAAGTAGGTAGAATGCATGGGATAAGATTGGCATTTGCGATGTCATCCCTGTTCTTGGTCCATTTCTCATCGGTCAGTCGGGATGGACTGGCGCGAGCAGTGGAAGGGGAGGCCTGGAATCCTCTCATTGATGATGCTTGGACTCCTGTAGATAATCCTTTCTCCGACATGACTCTCTCAGTCATTAAGTCAATCAAAACTTCTTCAACTGCTTTCTCAACAACGCTGAACTCGTCTGACATACAAGCTTGGGTCAACTAGCTCGAGTGTGAAATGAATTCAGAGACTACAGTGAATGGTATGGGAACAAGGAAATGATCACAAGGTGAAGTAATCTCAGGATTCAGGCTCAAATTATCACTTAGAAAAAATTATTCTCGGTGCGTGGCACGACGGACTAAGTAGGGAAACTTAGCAACGGTCTGCTTGAAACGGGTATGAGGCTGCATTAACTTATGTTCTGTCTGTTATGGCATGGTCGAACAGTCTAGTGGTGAGCCATAAATTATTTCTGACCCATTCAAAGTAGTATTCGAACGGTTATATTGGCTTCCAATGACTATATTACTTCGCCTCGGTGAAGTGGCATATGTCGTTGTTCTGATATCCCGACAAAGCTCCAATTCTGCAAAGTGTCTTGCTGTGAGGTACCCTCTGGGATCTTCTGTAATTTTTCAATCTTAGCCTTCTTCTTACTTATATTTCTAGCCTTCTTTCCAATGAGCTTCGTCTTAGTGATTCTCTTCCCATTTTGATTCTTATTTTCCTCGGACATAGTCACTTCGTGCTGGTGAGATTCTCTCCTAGGGTTTAGGTATATCACTTCTTCTTTGTCTGGGGTAGAAATTTCAGCCTTTTGTATAGCTTTGGCCTTGACATCTGGGCTTCTAGTGTCATATGGCTTCGTGTAGTTCTCCTGTTCTTCTATCAACTATGTGATCCTTCTACTCATGAAATCTTTTAACTCTTGTCTCTGTTGTTCTAAAACCTCTTCGTCTTCCTTCTTTCTATCTTGATCTCTTTCAATCCAAGGTTTTTTGAGTAGCATAGTAAATGGGGCATTGTCCTCAATGAATTTGATAATCTCAAAATATTATTTTGTCGAAGTTCCATTGACTGTCATAGGTATCTGAGTGAGTTTTGCACATAACATCATCAGTTTTCCTCTAAATAGTCCTATTCCTCCCAACGAAGGAATCATGGCAGGCTTTCCTATAGCTTCCCAATTTATTTATGGGATAATGTTCACTTGTGTTTCTTCATCAAGAATACAATAAATGTCGAATTACCCTATTCTTGCTTCGACTTGCTCCTTTTCTTTGAAGATATATGGTAATCGAACATATTTATGTTCCTTCGGGGTTTCTTTCATCTCTATTAATACTTTCTTTGATTCTTGTTGGGATTCTGCCTTTTCTGGAACTGCCTTATGGTCTTCTTGATTCATATTTATCCTTTCAAGCTTAGCGATCATTCTAGGGCAATCCAATACCTCATGGTCCCTAGCTTTGCAACAGAGACAACTAGGTCTTCTACCAGGGCATTCCTTAGCTAGATGGCCTGGTTTTCTGCAACTGTAACATAGGATTAATCCTTGCTTTCTTTTAAATGATCCCCAACCTCTTCTGTACTACGCACTAGAATCTTGATAGCTAACCTGCAAAAAATTCTTTCTAGGATCCTGCATCCATTTGTTAGTCCAAACATTCTTTCTATGCATAGGTATAACATATATATCATTATACTTATCAAATCTATTCATATAAAACTTTTTTTCATCTATTAATGCCCTAGTTTTTAAGCTAGGACATAATCTATCAAACATACCTAGATCCATGCTCTAGAAACAAAAAAAAAAAAAAATCACTTATCTTAGTTCTACAGAGCACAAAGCTTCCAGATCTAAGAACTTTTGACTATTCTTACCTTTATTAGAGCACAAAGCTTACAAATCTTACCTCTTTTCTGCAGATCTGACCTCTTTTTTTCAGAAATTTCCACTTTTACTTTTCTTAGAGCACAACGCATTCAGATCTCACTTCTTTTCTTCAGATATGATCTTCCTTTCTTCAGATTTGACCTTATTCCTAGCACAAAGATTCACAGGTCAGGT
>JASDQU010365626.1:0-10508 GCA_032191745.1 Picea mariana
TAGGAGTCCAAAAGTTGGATGCTCCAAGTTGCGAATGGCGAAGCCACGAGAGGATCAGAGTTGTCCATCCGAGGAGGACAGGTGGCAGAGATCCAGGGATCTCGTGAGTTCGGAGGTTCGCGGGGTAGGAGTCCAAAAGTTGGATGCTCTAAGTCATGAATGGCGAAGCCACGAGAGGATCAGAGCCGTCCATCCGAGGAGGACAGGTGGTAGAGATCCAGGGATCTCGTGAGTTCGGAGGTTCGCGGGGTAGGAGTCCAAAAGTTGGATGCTCCAAGTCGCGAATGGCGAAGCCACGAGAGGATCAGAGCCGTCCATCCGAGGAGGACAGGTGGCAGAGATCCAGGGATCTCGTGAACTCGGAAGCTCGCAGGGTAAGGGTCCAAGCATTTGGTGCTCCAAGTCGTGAGACGCGAGGAGCAAGAAAGAAGGGTAGCCGTTGGATCTGGGTTGCAGGAGAACCGTCGGATCTACACATAGGATCGTGTATCGGGGTTTCGTAGGTCGAAGCCCTTGATCTTGGCAACAGAAGCTGTGAAGTCGCGAAGCGCAATATTCTGACGAGATCAGAACCACCCATTATTTGGGACGCGTGTCAAGAGATCCCTAGGAGTTGGGGGTTGAAGATTCGGAGTTTTCGAAGGCGTGAAACTCTTACATGTTGGAATCGCGATCCGCGATATCCCTGCAAGATCAGGACCGTCCGTTGGCAGAGGACACGTGGTGGAGATCAAGCGCCATCGACGTTTGGTTCATTGGGATATCGGGAATCCCGTGGACATGGTGTTTACCCCTTATGAAATCGCGAAATGTGAAACCCCGACGGGGTAAGGTTGTGGACACGGGGTAACGGTCACGTGGACCAGGGCTGAGTCAGGAGGGCTAGATGAAGCAGAGGCACGTCGAGAATCAGAGAATCGTGAATCCCGTGGGCGTATGCACATCGACATCGAAAACCCCGAAACCTCGACGTAGAGGTTTGACTACGGTTCCGGGGTAGTGGTCACATGGACCACAGGCCTAGCCTGGAGGGCTAATGCGCTAGGGGCCCATTCGAAGGATCGCGAGTCTTGGGGGTGAATGAATCTTGACATTAGAAACCCCATAGCCCCGATGGGAGTTATGACCGTGGTCATATAGAGGAGGTCATGCGAACCAAGAACTTAGCCTAGAAGGCTAACGAGCATTTAAGCGCGTCGGGATTATTGGGGACAGTGATTCCGATGGAAAGGGACATAAGACCACGGCTATGTACAGAGAGCTGGGTAGGTAAATAGAAGACCTGTGACTCGGTGATTGGCATTTTGCTGCTATATGCTCCGGGGATTCTCATTATTGAGAAATAAACCAAAAATTTTGATTTATGGTAGTGGGTATGTTACAGCTACGCTCAACCTTTTTCAGTGCCGTCAGTTGTGTTGGATTTTTGAGGTCGAGAAGAACACAACTGGACCAGTTTGTAATCCTTTTGACACTTTTCTGATGTACTCTTGAAGCGTTGAAGAGAAATAAGAAAGCCTCAACCATTGAGACAAAGGCCCAGAGACGTAGGCAATCTTGCCGAACTTCGTTAACAACTTTGTTGTTATGGTTTGCTATTCTTTGTGCTTACACTATGATTTTCATTTCTTATTATGGCAGCTATAATATCTCATTAATTTCTTCTTCTTTCATCAATTCTTAATTGGTAAATGAACTCATGCTCAAAACTTAACCAAGTCTTTAAAAGATCATTTCAGATTACAATAAAACCATCAGGTTTGGTGGTCTTCGGATCTAGAAGATATTCATGCACATGGAATTAGGTTTGTGTGATTGCTGGGGTGATGCCATCATTAATTTTGGTGGGATGGTCCATGACCCAGGTCTTATGCAAGAGAGGATCTATGTCTTCTGCAAGATGAAATGATCGAAGGAGTGAGTGATATCTTAGAATCACTAGATGGTTTGATTTAACCCGTCCCTTCGCCATTACAGAGAGCAGTGGTGACCGCAATAGATTGAGAGAAGAACAATTTATAAGAAAAATCCTTGATGATGTCATGAATGATCTGTAGAGTGTCCTCTTCCAAAGGATTGTCACGTAGATTTTGGCTGCTTAAAACCACTGACGAAGCCTAGATCGAGGTATCCTGAAGTGGGTCCTCCGAGAAATCTAGAAGTTCCTCATCTTCGTCCATGTTGCTAGGTCACAAAAAAGAGAAAAACCTTGAATGTTGCATGTTTAGATTAGATGAGACAACATAATGCACGTACAAAAACCCTAAGAGTTGCTTGTGGAAACCCTCAATCCATCCCTTAAAAGAAGCCTATATATTATATTTTTGAATTTTTTCCCTTCCAAAACCCCTCATACAATTTGATTTTTAAATTATTCTTATAGATATATAACACACCAAAACCCCTCATACAATTTGATTTTTAAATTATTCTTATAGATATATAACACACCAATATAAATTAAGTCTAAGAAAATTATCTTAATTATTTTTAAATCCCTCTTAATACTTAATAGAGTTCAAAATTAAAATAAATTTACACCAAGCTTAACACCAACGCATTTATCAATGATACAAACCTATAAAATTAATATTAATATGCTTTGCAGCTCTCCTACTTATATATAAATTAATTCATTACCCGCCCAGGCTCACAGATATTTTCTATATGTACACATAGAGGTTTCATCCCGCTCAAACATATTGTCTACTGGTCTGCTGAGTTGACACTATTAGGAGGATTAAAATTGTGAGGGCTTTAGGCGATCATCCACTAAACATGGCGATGATTTACAGAGGAAGCAGGTTGGCAATGGCGGCTGCCAAAGCTCAGCAGCCGAGCCGCACTGCCATGGCCGCAGCGAAAGGAACGGTGGCGGCTGGGGCGGCAGCAGAAAGTACTACGAAAGAAAGTACTACGAAGGTGGTGAAGCATAGTGGGCTTTTTAAGCCCCTCTCCGTTTCACCTGTAATGAAGAAGTTCCTCGGCGTCTCTGAGGTTACTCGCCCAGAAGCCACTAAAAAGATCTGGGAACACATCAAGGCCAACAATCTCCAGGTTCATTTCATTTCATTTTCATGTGACTGCTCTCAGTGCTTCATTTGACATACATTGCTCGGGGTTTTGGCATTCTGTTTGCATACTATTCTTATTATTGCTAGATGTTTAAGAGTAAGCGTATCAGGTTATTTTCGTTTATAAAGGGAATGGAAGCTTCCGGTTGCGATAAAATGTCTGCATAGTTTTTGATTTCTTTTTTCACTAGTGTTTTGGTCCTTTGCCTTTATTTCTGAATGTGGTCTCGCTAATTTTTGGTCCTTTCTTATGAAATAGTGATGAAACCCTACTCGGTTGAAGGGTATCAATATCTGAAATAGGGACCTGGTTTATTAGCTAGCTGATGAAAACGATTATTTCCTTATCGTCTTTTATACATTTTATCTTCGATAGCTCCCTACCGCGAAGCATCATTGTCATGATCCAGGTTTTATATTTAATAGGTAGGGTTTGAAGCTAGCTCGCAACTCTGAGGTAAATTGAGTGCTCGACCTCTACCGCAGAACCACTTGTTTGCGTTGCCTATTTATGCAGGATTGATTTTATCTATATTGTTCGGGGTTGTTTATTTCTTCAGGTTCCCTCTTATGTTACTTGCATCTTCCGAGCCTTTTTGTTTAGTTATTCATTTTCGATTCCTTTATAATGCCATCTGTTATATTTTTTCGGTTTTAGTTAAATCTTTGTTTCGTTTATGAAGAAATATAGTAGTCCCTCACTCACCTGTGTATTAGGCATTGCAAGTGAGGGTGCTGGTATCCCCTCTCTTACTAGACCCTGCCTATTTTCCCACTCTTCTCTGGAAAACGTTCGTATCCCCTCTATTACCAGACCCTGCCTATTTTCCCACTCTTCTCTGGAAAATGTTCGTATCCCCTCTATTACCAGACCCTGTCAATTTCCCGACTCTTATCTGGAAAATGTTGGTATCCCCTCTCTTACCAGACCCTGTTTATTTTCCCACTCTTCTCTGGAAAACGTTGTGATGCAGATCCTCGACCCTTGGGCCGAGATCCGCTCACAGGATCATTTCAAATCTTCCCTGAGCTGAAGCGGCTCTCTCGGATCCCTATTGGAACCTCACAAAATTCGATTCACAGGTCCTTTGGAAACCGCACCTGTGTGAACATGCACAAGGTGTGAACTTCACCTCCTCCAAGCGACCACAACGCTCTGACCAAGGCCTTAACACAAAAGCCTTTCACAACTCGTGAGTTTGTGAGTCGAAGCTCTCGACTCTTCTTTCTCCAAACCTCCGATACCCGAGCTTGCGAATACGGGTATAGCTTCCTTCTTGCTAGCGCCCTCTACATAAAACCGTAGGCTAGGGCTAACTGCTATCACCTCTCGTAACTCGCAACTTCGCGAGTTGGGGTGTTGAGTTCTCGTGCTCCTTCTTCATGAGTCCATGAGATGCGATAAGTCAACAGAGTGTTGACTCCTTCCTAGGCGACGAGTGTCCACCTGTCAACCACGCGGTCCCCACCTGATGGACGTGACGTGTGTTAGCCTGAGCCCTCGACACTCGACACTTCACAACTCTAGCGATCAAGGTGCAACTCCTTTACCCTTTGAAACCTCGATATACGAGGTAGCGAGACACCAAATCTCACGGCTCTCCTTCCTCCATCAACCGTTCAGATTGAGTCGCGATCTCGCGACTCAGGAGTTTGTAACGCAAAGAACTCCGCCTCCCCACTCGCGATACTCGAATTCGCGATATGACCCAGATCTCTGCCACCTGTCCTCCAAAATGGACGGTCCTGATTCCTTCGAGACTTTGCAAGTCTCGAAGTTGAAAGACTTCCCTGTTTCGCTCTCCAATGCCCGAATCCCCGAAGTACGAGGATCTCGTGACACGCGTCCTCTGTAGATGAACGCCTCTGATGTGTTCGGAACTTCGTGAGTTGAGACTTTCTCTCTCCCGGACTCCTACCTCTCTGTCTCTCGATATTCGAAACCTCGATGGTTCCTCGGATTACCACCACACGTCCTCTGAGTGATGGACGGTCTCGATTCCTTCGGGACTTCGCAGGTCCTCTCCTCTTCGCATACGAGGGATAAACCTCGTGCAGCTCCTCCCAGATCCGATGGCTATCGGCTATTTGTGTAAGATCTGACGACCCAGATCTTTTCTCCTTCCTTGTGCGCTCTTCTACTGTTTCTGGACGTGAAACTCGACGGTCCAGATCTCCTCCAGTGCTCAATCCGACGACAGCTGTAGCTCCCTCCTGAGCTTCTGCTTCTTTTCGAAGTGGAAGATTTCAAATGCTTCAAAAGGCCTCGACTTTGTCACCCCTACGAGCTCGATTGGACTTTGAAGAACTCGCATGTGTTCTTGAGACGTCGTCTCTCCTGAGCTTTCTTTTAAACTCTGAAACCTTGAAAGGTTTCCTCGACTTCTGCACTCCTTGCGGCTATCGCTCTGTGCACAAAGGCACTGTTCCTCCCGAGCTTTCTTGGCTTTTTGACTTAGAAGATTTTCTAAGTCTCGAAGGTCTCGGCCTTCAGCTCTTCCTCTTGTGAGATCGGTTCCTTTGGTCTCGTCTGCGTTATAGAAATGCTGTCCCTTCTGAACTTCGTCCTCTTGGAGATTTACTCCTGCGCACACTTTGCGTTAGAGGATCTCGAATAACTTAGATTCGAGAAATTTTCTAGAAAAGAAAACTCCTTACGCCCACCTGGCGCTCTTCTGCTCGATGCACACCTTGCAGAGCCTACAGAGTGTTCAAAAAACTCTGTAAGTGTCTCTCCTCGACACTTCTTCTCTCTGAACTCGAAATAGAGTTCCCTAGTGCACTCTATGCCCTCCTGGCAGAGCTTTACAGAACCTTCAGTAGTTCTGTCTTCTTCCTGTGCTTTCGCTACACAGTCTTCACCTCTAGAGTGTTCAGTAACTCTGAGGCTTCTCCTGAGTTGTGAATTCTCTTGGTGTGCCTGCCTGGCACATTCTCCTCTGATCTCAAATGAGAGATTCATATACGCACTCTTAGCGCTGGCTACAGAACCTCTTTTGTTCTGTTGTGCACTCCTTGCACAGCCTAAAGAACCCAGATGGAAGTCGACAAACTCACAAATAGATAATAAAGTCTATCTATCACTTGTGTCTACAACATTCATTCCTGAAACATAAACACATGAATAACAATATGCAGGAAAAACTGCTTTTCTATTAATCTGTATGTCTATACAATGGTTTACAAAGGCTGGACTGTAACAAGTCTCAGCTCTGTCTCTCGGGACCTCTCTGGTCTGGTCTCCCCTCCCTACTCTCTACTCTTCGAGAGTCTTGACAAAAGAGGGCTCTCTTGAGCTTATCCTCTTCACCGCCTCTGTGCTATCGCTATCTCAGAGCGACTCCTACTCCTACGGGTACATTACACAAAAGGAAGTCGCAGACCTGACTGATCTGGACTTAGCTGCAGGTAACCATTAAAGGAAACCTCAACCACTACCTGTACAAAGGCATGATCTGGTCTCTATCAGCCTTACAACATTAAATTCAAATTCAAATTTTGGAAAACGAGAGGGCTGCGCCTCTCCCTTCCATGAATGCGCGCTGGATGTGCTGGCTGGCTGGCGCTTATGCTGAGTTGGAGCAATGCTTCTGCATCACGTTGGTATCCCCTCTCTTACCGGACCTTGTCGATTTCTCGACTCTTATTTGGAAAATGTTGGTATCCCCTCTCTTACCAGACCCTGTCAATTTCCCCACTCTTCTCTGGTTTTCCAGTTTTGGGTGGTAGTGACTGCTGGGCGAAATACCTGTTGGTCACTTCAAGGGACTCAGAGATTTGATCTAGAAACCTTCCTAAACTTTTACATAAGAGCATYTATCAATCGAGCTAACCCTTGAGGCTCTTGTGATGCTATMTRTTGTATAGTTTCAATTAGGAGAATGCATTCACCACCAGTTGTATTGTTKCCAGCTTGCTGTTCCTTTGAGCTATTTTCGGTTTTAGTTAAATCTTTGTTTTGTTTACGAAGAAATATAGTAGTCCCTCACTCACCTGTGTATTAGGCATTGCAAGTGAGGGCGTTGGTATACCCTCTCTTACCAGACCCTGTCTATTTTCCCACTCTTCTCTGGAAAACGTTGGTATCCCCTCTCTTACCAGACCCTGTCGATTTCCCGACTCTTATCTGGAAAATGTTGGTATCCCCTCTCTTACCAGACCCTGTCGATTTCCCCACTCTTGTCTGGTTTTTCAGTTGGGGGTGGTAGTGACTGCTGGGCGAAATACCTGTTGGTAACTTCAAGGGACTCAGAGATTTGATCTAGAAACCTTCCTAAACTTTTACATAAGAGCATCTATCAATCGAGCTAACCCTTGAGGCTCTTGTGATGCTATCTGTTGTATAGTCTCAATTAGGAGATGCATTCACCACCAATTGTATTGTTGTCAGCTTGCTGTTCCTCTGAGCTATTTTGGTCATTTGTGGATTGTAATATAATTTTATTTAGTTTTTCCGAGAGACACATTCTTTAATTGGGTGGGGAAAGAGTGTCCATGCATCTATATAGTTTGTGTAATGCGACTCAAGATGCAAACCTCGACGTTGTTGCAACTTTCTATTCACATCGAGGTTTAGACCTTTAGTTTTTTTCTTGCCTTTGAAACTTAATAACATAGTAGAGACGTGTCTCGCGAGGTTGGTTACATGTCCAGAAGACATGAGACGTCTCGGGCTCTTGGAGATGTCTGGGAAGATGCGAGATCTTCTTGCTTGATGTCTCTTGCGAGAACTCATTCCAGAGCTACTTGTAAATTCATAAGACCTTTATACAATTAATAAGACGTTAGTTTCCAGTCTTGATTTATTGTAAAACTGGCACGAGAATCAAATGATAGTATATCACAGAGGCTTGTACTTATCTCAGTTTTAGATAACTACCTTCAGATTTGGTTGTCTAAACTTGCGGCTATCCTTGGAAATCGAACAAATCACCACAGCAGCTTTGAATGTTTGGAAATCGAACAAATCACCATAGCAGCATGGAATGTTTAGGGTGTTTCGTGGGCTTGATACATATTGTTAGTTTTAGGGTAAATTTGAAAAATAGAAGTCTCCTTTTAATTTCAATGCAAGAACAACTTAGATCTGTAGCTTAAACTGAGATCAGAGCATATAAAAGATAGATCTATAATATACAGTAGCAGCAGAAGAGTAGAACTCAGAAAATATATCAGATCTAACAGTAGTACTTTAAGCTGAGATCAAATAACAAAAGATCTATATGATGAACAAGTTTCAGATCATAGACAGTAATGAGCAGCTCTTTAGATACAACAACAGATCTATGTAACACAGTGTTAAAACTCTGCTTAAATGATCCTAAACAAATCTCTAATAAGATCAGATCTAACTCAAGGAGAAACAAGTAGGAAACATACCTGGTACAATAACCCACCTCTGAAGATAGTACTGTAACCACAATAGATATAGGTCCTGATTGTTATGCTCAGACAAAGGTTCAGTTCATGGACCAAGTGGATCTCTTATGCCAAAGAAAGAAGGAACTTTCAAGCCACCAAGCTTAAGGGTTACTGGAACAAAAACACCAAAGTACCCAAACCCTTCCTAGCCAAAAACTTTGCCCAAGAAACCCTCAGATCTATACACATAGGACTGTAAGTAAACCCTTGTTTCTACAGTGGATAGTGTAAGAGCCTTACCAAATAGTAACCCTTCAGAAATACCCTTGCTTGAGGGCAGTACAACAGACTAGGATAGGGTCACTAACACACTGCTCACACATTGAAGATCCAGCCCACAAAGACAAGGGATAACCACTTTAAAACTGCAGATCTGAGGAAGGTCGTACCCTCAAGAGGACGCACCTCACAGCAAAGAAAACCCACAACAGACTAGGACGCGGCACCCTGCAAACACACGGCAGCTACAGCAAAAGGACGGCAGCTACAGGAGACAGCAACAATAATGAACACTCGCGGCAGCTTTAGAATGCACAATAGATCAGAAGGGAGGCTGCGGCTAACCCTCAAAGGGTCACTACAACAGCAGGACAAGAGGCCGCTCCACACTTCAAATTTTCAACAGCAAAGGACTGAGGCCGCAGACTTGAAGAATCCCCACGCTATCACAAGTAGGATGAATGTAGGATAGGTGTAGGGGGGGGGTTCTTTAAATAGTAGGTAGGGTAGGGTTAGGGCTAGTTAAGTTACATTAAAGAGTCACATGTTTAAATTTGAAATTTAGACATGTGATAATTATTTAATGTTTAACTTTAAAACATAACCCCTAAATAAATCAACAAAACCCAAATCAATTAACCAAGGGTAAGGGAGGGTTTGCAAGGTGGCATTACTCATTCCTTCAAATCATATGGTGAACCTATTACTTTATCATCACTGCATATGGGACTTATCCCTCTTGTGGTTATGTCCTTCCTCAGGGAAGATCATGTACCATCAAGTACTTGATTTAAAATCAAGTAGCCTCAGGACTTTTCCTGAGGTCTTATACACCAAGGTCAGAGACCAAGGATCAACCCATGCCCCAGGCATGGGCACCCTGGACCTAGTCCAGGGGCCCTAGACATATCTAGGGTCTTTAACATCTTGGTCCTAGACCAAGAAACCCGTGCCCCAGGCATGGGTACCCTGGACCCAGTTCAGGGGCCCTAGACATATCTAGGGACTTCAAATGCTTGGTCCCAGACCAAGACACCCATGCCCCAGGCATGGGTACCCTGGACCCAGTCTAGGGGCCCTAGACATATCTAGGGTCTTCAAAAGTACTTGGTCCCAGACCAAGGAACCCATGCCCCAGGCATGGGTACCCTGGACCCTGTCCAGGGGCCCTAGACATATCTAGGGACTTTAACTGCTTGGTCCCAGACCAAGACACCCTATGCCCCAGGCATCGGTACCCTGGACCCTGTCCAGGGGCCCTAGACATATCTAGGGACTTGGCCATCCTCCAAGAGAATGGCTCTCGCTGCTGCATATAAATTTAACACTCCCTCTCAGCAAGAGAGGCATTTTCAGCTACACCAAGCTTGTCACGAAAGTGTACAAACTTTATCAATGGCAGTGGCTTGGTGAATATATCTGCTGTCTGTTCTGCTGTCGGAACATACTGAAGGCTGAGAACTTTCTTCTGAATCATATCCCGGATATAATGATATCTCATTTCAATGTGTTTCGATCTGTCATGAAACACTGGGTTCTCTGTGAGATTTATACAACTCTGATTGTCACAGTGTATAACTGTGGGCTCAAGCTCTGACCTGAATAAGTCTGAAAGTAGCTTCCTGAGCCACACTACTTCTCTGCCAGCAGCGCTAGCAGCAATATACTCTGCCTCTGTAGTGCTTTGGGCTACGGAGCCCTGTTTCCTGCTGGACCAGGAAATCATAGCTGAACCAAGACTGAAGCAATATCCGGAAGTACTCTTCCGGTCCACAACACTGCCCATCCAATCTG
>JASDQU010365630.1:0-11495 GCA_032191745.1 Picea mariana
GTGAAGATTGGTTCTATTTTTATCTCTCCTCTCTTTCTTTTACAATTAGCTAGTGTAGTATTTCCTACTCACAATTAGGTCTTGGAGTGTGGTTTAATCCTACAACGTGTACACCTTTGGAAGCCATATTTATGGACAATTTTGTAAAATTAGTTTTCTTGTATAGGATTGGGCTTGAAGCCATCTCTTGGAATACATTGTGAATTCACTTTCCTATGAATCTAAGCATAATAAGAGTGTAAACTTTCTTCGTAGCTTTACACCTTTGCAGTCATTCTATGATTCGTACTATTGACACTAGGGAAGGAGAAACAAAGGAAAATTAGGGGATAATATTTTCCATCCCTCATTATTAAGATTTCTCAGAGGTATCCTTGTACTAACAATATCTTGGTATTTCAATATCTTTCACTAGATCCTTGCATTGAAAGAAAATTTCCACGATGGGAGTTGCAATGAAGATGGGTTATAAAGAAATGTCAATTGTAATTTTTTTTATATAGTTTTCAATTGTTGGTTCAAAATCATCCAACATTAGTTCAATCCCTTTGATAGCTACCTCTTTCTTAATATGTTTTGCATTGTAAATATTTGGTGATTTGTGAGAGAATGAAAATAAATCTCAGGTTTGGTGAGTTGTGGGTTTTTAACTCGAGTACTTCTTGCACAATACTAGTTCAAACACCTTATTTTCTATAAAGAATGTATTATTTCACATTGTTGGAAACTGCTTCGGCTTTTTCCTTTTGCACCTACATGAGTTACTCTGAGTGTTGGTATAGTGCCACTTATTTGGGGAGATTTTTGGACTTGTTGTCAATATGGAGATTTTTTTTTTGATAATGCTTGCTAAGGCTCATTCCTAGTAAATCCACAAAATGGTAAGAGTATTGTATGGGATATTAGTTTTTCATTGAATGTGGTTACTTGTGATGCATTGATGCAATTTGTAGAGGAAATGTTTCTCTTTCTAGACTAGTCTTTAAAATTTATGTTCTTCACTCAATTATTATGGTTTTTGTTCCTAATTTCCAACCATCAATATTTAAATTAACCTATAACTAAGAAAACGTTTGGTTGTATGTGCAATCCAATACCTACTTATATATCAATATCTTCTTTGGTAAGAAATTTCATCTATATGTAGGCATTTCCTTCCACTTGCAATTATGTTGCAAAATATGGCTGATAAAACTTTGATGCTATTGACCTCAGTGTAGTGCATCAATTTTGTAGAGAATTTGGAATTTGGATTGTGACTTGTTTTATCAAAAGATGTGTCCTGAAAAATATGAGGAAAAGATACTTTCTGAAGCGATTTAAGAATTCCATGTTCAAAAGATATATTTTTTGGGTTCAAATATTTGGAGATCTATTTAATTCTACTTTGGTTCCATCCACAACTACTCCAAGAGAAACGTGTAATATTTAACAAACATTTTTTTATTACTAAAGTTAGTTATCTTTGAGAGAGGCTTGGAACCTTGACAAAATCCTACATATTTATTTTGATGTGACAAGATCAAATAAATGTTCAGTGAACACAATTTATCTATAGAAACAAATTTTTGACTAGTTTAGGTCATTGAATTTGGTTTAATGGCACTCATTATGAGTTTGGTCAACATCAAAGTGATGTCACCACCACATAATGATGGCTCATAACATTTACAAAAACCTATATTAAAGAATGTTTTATTTTCCCAAGGATTTTATTATTTTCAAGTATAATACCAATTAAGGGTTGGTCAAACCTTCTCCATATTAGTTTTCCCTTCGATGGGAGCCTAGGGAAGGGTCGACTAACCCTTCCTCTAGATTAATATCACAATTGATGGGGATCCTAGGAAAGGGTTATTCGACCCTTCCTTGAGACTTAAATTCATGCCAATGGGGATTCTGGGGAAGGGTCACCCAACCCTTCCTCAAGCATAGTACTCTTATTGACAATGCTCCTCGAGGTTAGACTAGAGGAAGTCGGTGCATCACCTTTGGTTGATTGTACTAGATATTGATAGTTGTTGGGGTATCTTCTATACCTTACACACTCTAGTCCAGACAAGTATTATGTAGTTGGATCACTTTCCAAGTACATGCAGGAGCCACATGAGCTTCATTGGAAGGTAGAAAAAAGGATTCTTAGATATGCCAAGGGGACTACCAGCTTGGGTATACACTATGCAGCAAGATGTTCCTTAGATATTATTGGTTTCACAGACTCGGAATGGGCAAGAAATATCAATGATCGCAAGTCCACTTCAGGGCATGTCCTCTACCTTGGATCATGACCTATTTTTTGGTCAAGTAAGAAGAAATCAACAATTTCTTTATCATCAGTAGAGGTAGAGTATAGGGATGTAGTGAATGTTACTGCTTAGGATATTTGGTTGCAATACTTTCTTATATAGATGGGAGTTCATTTTCATCATTCATAGGTTATATGGTGTGATAATCATAGTACTCTCAAGTTGTGTAGAGACCCAATACATATGCAACAGACCAAGCACATCAAGGTTCTTATGCACTTTATTCGAGGACAGATTCAAGATGGAGTCATTGATATGCAGTTATGTCCATTTTCACAAGTGGAAGACATCTTCACAATTCATTTCACTGAACAGAAGTTTGTCTCATTGCGAGACATTCTAGGAGTAAAGGATACATTAGCTCAATAACTAAACATGTTAGAATTCTTTTCTTGTTAGCAACATATACTGAGATGGGGAGTTTCCCACCGGGTTTTCCCTGTTTACCTCATTTTTGTTTAGTTTATTATGCATCTATACTTATACACAAGTACCTAACATGGCTTCATATTATTGGGAATCATCATTTTTCACACCCTGGTTGTGTTTTATGAGGGGTGTTAGGGTACATGCTCAACTACATACTCAGTGGCATACTCATTTTTTTCATTTTTCCACTTTCTTAGGAGGACTGCTATTTATAGAATGTCTATTTATATCTCTAACTAAGCCTAGGCTAACTTCCTTACCTATCCCGACTATTCTTAATCGTGTCTATTTTTAGAATTTTCTATTTTAGCAAGTGACCAAAACCCTAGCAGTATATTTTTGGTATTTTCTATTTTTAGCAGGTCTTCCATGCAATAGCCACTTGGCAGTGAATGGGTAGTGATTTGAAAAGTGACTAGGCACCTAATGTGCACTTGTTATATCTATTAATGACCTCCTAAGGAAGTGCACATTACCCATATGATATGATACTTGGAGTTAACTTATGTCACTTATTTAGTGGCTTTCATATTTAGGAAATTATCACTTAGTTAGGACTTTAGTTCCATTTTTGGACTCTAGTCTTATTCTAGGAGAGTTTTCTATTGTATAATGCATGATTGAATTCATGTAGAGTTCTCACTTGAGTTCACACCCCCATATTTGACATTTTATTATTTTTAGCATCTTTTGACTTTAGTTCATTGTTGCTGGTAGGAGTGGTTGTTTTTCTAATTGAAAATGCACATGGAAACCTCAACCTAGTGTGCATTACTCCTCTTGTGGAGATTCCTACATATTTCAGTAATAATCAAGGACTAATACATGGTGATTCTATTTGGTTTCTCATCCTCTTAAATGTGAAGATTGGCTCTATTTTTCTCTCTCCTTTCTTTATTTTACAATTAGCTAGTGTAGTATTTCCTACTCACAATATGGTCTTGGAGTGTGGTTTAATCCTACAACATGTACACCTTTGGAAGCCATATTTATGGACAATTTTGTAAAATTAGTTTTCTTGTATAGGATTGGGCTGGAAGCCATCTCTTGGAATACATTGTGAATTCACTTTCCTATGTATCTGAGCATAATAATAGTGTAAACTTTCTTTGCAGCTTTACACCTTTGCAGTCATTCTATGATTCGTACTATTGACACTAGGGAAGGAGAAACAAAGGACAATTAGGGGATAATATTTTCCATCCCTCGTTATTAAGCTTTCTCAGAGGTAACCTTCTACTAACAATATCTTGGTATTTCAATATCTTTCACTAKATCTTTGCATTGAAAGAAAACTTCCACGATGGGAGTTGCAATGAAGATGGGTTATAAAGAAATGTCAATTGTAATTTTTTTTATATAGTTTTCAATTGTTGGTTCAAAATCATCCAACATTAGTTCAATCCCTTTGATAGCTACCTCTTGCTTAATRTGTTTTGCATTGTAAATATTTGGTGATTTGTGAGAGAATGAAAATAAATCAYAGGTTTKGTGAGTTGTGGGTTTTTAAMTCGAGTACWTCTTGCACAATACTAGTTCAAACACCTTATTTTMTATAAAGAATGTATTWTKTCACATTSTTGGAAACTDCTTYDGCTTTTTCCTTTTGCACCTACATGAGTTACTRTGAGTGTTGGTATAGTKCCACTTATTTGGGGAGATTTGTGGACTTGTAGTCAATATGGAGATTTTTTTTTTGACAATGCTTGCTAAGGCTCATTCCTAGTAAATCCACAAAATGGTAAGAGTATTGTATGGGATATTATTTTTTCATTGAATGTGGTTACTTGTGATGCATTGATGCAATTTGTAGAGGAAATGTTGCTCTTTCTAGACTAGTCTTTTATGGTTTTTATTCCTAATTTCCAACCATCAATATTTAAATTAACCTATAACTAAGAAAACGTTCGGTTGTATGTGCAATCCAATACCTACTTATATATCAATATCTTCATTGGTAAGAAATTGTATTTATATGCAGACATTTCCTTCCACATGCAATTATGTTGCAAAATATGGCTGATAAAACTTTGATGCTATTGACCTCAGTGTAGTGCGTCAATTTTATAGAGAATTTGGAATTTGGCTTGTGACTTGTTTTATTAAAAGATATGTCCTGAAAAATATGAGGAAAAGATACTTTCTGAAACGATTTAAGAAGTCCATGTTCAAAAGATATATTTTTTGGGTTCAAATATTTGAAGATTTATTTAATTCTACTTTGGTTCCATCCCCAACTACTCCAAGAAAAACATGTAACATTTAACGAACATTTTTTTATTACTAAAGTTAGTTATCTTTGAGAGAGGCTTGGAACCTTGACAAAATCCTATATATTTATTTTGATGTGACAAGATCAAATAAATGTTCAGTGAACABAAATTATYTATAGAAACAAATTTTTGACTAGTTTAGRTCATTGAATTTGGTTTAATGGCACTCATTATGAGTTTGGTCAACATCAGAGTGATGCCACCACCACATAATGATGGCTCATAAAATTTACAAAAGCATATATCAGAGAATATTTTATTTTCCCAAGGATTTTATTATTTTCAAGTATAATCCCAATGAAGGGTTGGTCAACCCTTCTTCATATTAGTTTTCCCTTCGATGGGAGCCTAGGCAAGGGTCGAATAACCCTTCATCTAGCTTAATATCCCCATTGATGGGGAGCCTAGGAAAGGGTTGTCCAACCCTTCCTTGAGACCTAAATTCATGCCAATGGGGATTCTGGGGAAGGGTCACCCAACCCTTCCTCAATCATAGTACTCTTGATGACGATGCTCCTCGGGGTTAGACTAGAGGATGTCAATGCATCACCTTTAGTTGATTGTACTAGATATTGACAGTTGGTGGGGTATCTTCTATACCGTACACACTCTAGTCCAAACATGTATTATGTTGTTGGATCACTTTCCAAGTACATGCAGGAGCCATATGAGCTTCACTGGATGGTAGAAAAAAGGATTCTTAGATATGCCAAGGGGACTACAAGCTTTGGTATACGCTATGCAACAAGATGTTCCTTAGATCTTATTGGTTCATAGACTCGGAATGGGCAGGAAATATCAATGATCACAAGTCTACTTCAGTGCATGTCTACCTTGGATCATGACATTTTTTTTGGTCAAGTAAGAAGCAATCAACACTTTCTTTATCATCAGTAGAGGCAGAGTATAGGGGTGTAGTGAATGTTACTACTTAGGATATTTGATTGTAACACTTTCTTATATAGATGGGAGTTCATTTTCATCATTCGTAAGTTATATGGTGTGATAATCATAGTACTCTCAAGYTGTGTAGAGACCCARTGCAGATGMAACAGAMCAAGCACATCAAGGTTCATATGCACTTTATTCGAGGACAGATTCAAGATGGAGTCATTGATATGCAGTTATGTCCATATTCACAARTGGAAGACATCTTCAMAAAGCATTTCACTGAACATAAGTTTGTCTCATTGCGGGACACTCTAGGAGTAAAGGATACATTAGCTTAGTAACTAAACATGTTAGCATTCTTTTCTTGTTAGCAACATATATTGAGATGGGGGGTTTCCCACTGGGTTTTCCCTATTTACCTCATTTTTTTTTAGTTTATTATGCATCTATACTTATACATGAGTACCTAAAATGGCTTCATATTATTGGGAATCATCATTGTGCACACCCTGGTTGTGTTTTACGGGGGGTGTTGGGGTACATGCTCAACTAAATACTCAGTGGCATGCTCATTTTTTCATTTTTCCACTTTCTTAGGAGGACTACGATTTATAGAATGTTTATTTATATCTCTAACTAAGCCTATGCTAACTTCCTTACCTATCCCGACTATTCTTAATCGTGTCTATTTTTATAATTTTCTATTTTAGCAAGTGACCAAAACCCTCGCAGTATATTTTTGGTATTTTCTATTTTTAGCAGGTCTTCCATGCAATAGCCACTTGACAGTGAATGGGTAGTGATTGGAAAAGTGACATGGCACCTATTGTGGACTTTTTATATCTATTAATAACCTTCTAAGGAAGTGCACATTACCCATATGATATGATACTTGGAGTTAACTTATGTCACTTATTTAGTGACTTTCCATATTTAAGAAATGATCACTTAGTTAGGACTTTAGTTCCATTTTTGGACTCTAGTCTTATTCTAGGAGAGTTTTCTATTGTATAATGCATGATTGACTTCATGTAGAGTTCTCATTTGAGTTCACACCCCATATTTGACATTTTCTTATTTTTAGCAGCTTTTGACTTTAGTTCATTCTTGCTAGTAGGAGTGGTTGTTTTTCTACTTGAGAATGCACATGGAAACCTCAACCTAGTGTGCATTACTCCTCTTTTGGAGAGTCCCACATATTGTAGTAATAATCAAGGACTAATATATGGTGATTCTAGTTGGTTTCTCATCCTCTTATATGTGAAGATTGGTTCTATTGTTCTCTCTCCTCTCTTTCTTTTACAATTAGCTAGTGTAGTATTTCCTACTCACAATTAGGTCTTGGAGTGTGGTTTAATACTACAATTGTTACACATCAAAATTACTCTTTACAATGATGACCTATTGTCTTCATTACCAGTTTCAAAAGTATCTCATTTTGGCCGCAAGTGTCACAAATATAATACTGTCATCTTGCCTATGTCGCATCGACATTATCAAGAACACTTTAAAGACACGTCAAAAGACTAGTTTTGAAGAGGAGAAATCATTTGACAAACAGTACAAGTCTTTTTCCATGGAAAAAACCACTCAAAAACCATTTTTGGAAGGCAGCGCTCCCCTATACACTGTCAGGGAGCGTCGGCGCTCTGTACCCTCCTTTGGGGGAGCGYTGCAATRCTCTRTGACCCCTTTTGAGGGAGCACTRGCCTTTTTGAGYGAATTTTGGAYAGTTGAGGAAAATCAGGGAAGAATCCCCTTCATCTCTGGAGTTSGTTGGATTCGAATCTRAGGCCAAGACTCAATCTTAGGGAAGATCMACAACTGAAGGAGAAGKATCCTCAACCTATCCYRAGAATMTCTTAAGTGGTTAGGCTTCTCCAAGCCTATATAAGGAGGCCTCCTCRTGGTGAAAGGGGGAGACATTGAAGGCATMAAACTTATGATCTCATAAGGGAGATATCAYTGAAGCATAATCAKCTTGTGTATGGATTACTTGAGCAAAAGTGTTGGACAAGGAGAGMTGGGAGAGGYTGTTGCACCTTCRTCAAAGGTCTRTAAGTATTCTCYGTTGTTCTCATTAATATACATATGTGCTTGGCCTGTTTCTTTCAAGGTTGTGTTTGTTCTACATGAGCTTGTCTATATTAGATAGATCTGGTTTTAAGCTAATCTTAGTAGAATAGGAAGCTTGTTCCATCTTTGTTTGATTTGTAGGACCTATTGAGGAGCTTGGAAATCAAAGCTCAACTTGGACTGCGCAAGGACGAGCGTCGTTAAAAACGTGTGCCTTTCTTCCTCTTCTCTATGTATTGGTTTAATTAGATTTAAAATAATGTCAGTGACCAAAGTTAGCACCCTTTCTATCTTGGCCTTAGGATTCTAGAGTCCAAGAGAGAATCCACTTGTCCGTAGGGGGATTTCTCTATAATATAAATTGGCGACTCAACTGGGGAATGAAGCTTTCAGTTTTGGTTTCCTCCCTAGATCTTGTTTTAGCCTTTGCTCATTTTTTGATCTTATTCATCCCATGTGTCTGATTCTTAGATGTGTTGATTGGCCCTTTATTTCATCCTATACACTTTGATTTTCTGAGTTTGCTTGATTTTTTGGATTTCTGGGCATTTTTCTAAATTTTAAGAGGCTAGCGCTCCCCTGTCCTTGCTACCAGAGCACTGGCTCTCCCTGCTAGGATTACACAGAGCATTTCCCCTTTTCTGTTAAAAATCTTGTAGGAGTTTAATCTCTGAGTTCATTTTCTTATTGTTTGCACTTGCTCAGAATCCTTACAACCTCAATGCATCTTTGTTTTGACCTTCAACACCTTCATTTCTGAGAATTGATCGCCTTTTGTTTGGATCATGTGACATTTTTTTCCCTATTTTGAGTCATTGTTCTTTTGAAGACTTGGATTCAATTTACTATTTTATTCTCATTTATCTGACTAAATGAAAGCTATGGTAAGGAAAATAAGAGATCTGTGAACCATCCCATTTGATCTTTGAGGTCATTTTTCCATCATTTCTCTTTTGTTTGAGATTTTTGGTTCGTTTTACAAATTTGGTTGTTCTTTTTGTTTCTTGTTTAATCACGATGAGAGTGTGTTGTTTATGTGCAGTTTGCTTCTAATTGTCTAAATCTCATTGATCTTAAAGTCTGATTGACATAGGAATTTTTACATTAGATTGATTATCACTCACACATAAACAAAAGGATATATATTTTAATGATTGGTTTGGATATTAGAATGAATTTCTGAAAAAATTTAGCATTACATTAGATTTCGGATTGAGAAACAATAACATGAGGATACTGCATCTTAGTGTTTGATAGTGAAAATAACATTTTTTCTTCTTCCCTTAAATAGACATTCAATGAAAGAAAAGATTGTTTATCATCTCTTATGCATGTTTTGTGAATTGAGTCATTATACCATCAAGTTTCACTTTCATACACTCCTAAGTAAAGAACAGCTAAAAAATTAACGCTAATTAAAATAGATCTAGAACAATTTTTTTTTAGAATCCTCCACCAACATTAGACTAGGATTAGCGCTTTGGATTAGGCTATGAGAAAAAATCTCCAAAGCATTAAAACAAACATTAGCATCTTGCGATAGGGAGAGCAAATCCAATTGTCATATAGGCTTTCTGGGATCCCCCTCTCACACAGGGGTTACTCACGAGGTCGCGTTCAGGAGAGCTATAGAGATTATCCCTTTGTGGTTTGATTGTTCATAGTAGTCAAATCGTATATTGGGGGTCACTTGAGGGTATACCCACAATTATGTGTGGGAGCCTCTTGAGTTGATTTCGGACTTGTTATCCTGCCCATACGTTCGGACTATACTGTCGATTGTACCCGCCCAGGGGTTGATTGCGAGTTGGCGTCCTTAGTAGCCATAATATTTAGGTACTTACACAAGGTGACGGTGAAGGGAAGTCTTCGGTGTACCTGGAACAGGCGGTGGTCAAACTCACTCGGGCTCCTTGGAGGGTAAATCCACAATTATTGCTTGGAATCTTGCACTAAGGTGTAAGTCTGTTAAATAGGTCACCATCGTAACTGTTCCACCATATCCTAGCCCCTTCTTGACTTGATCATGCGACGTTGTATTTCATCACCAACTAGTACAGTCATCGAGAGAAGGTTTTGTTTGCTTGGTTTGGATTCCTAGATTTTATTAGTGTATGATGTTTCTTTTCGTTAGTTGGCCATAGATTTTTTCCGTAAAGTATTTGGTTCGGGAAATATTGACCCTATACGTCGTTCACATAGAATGCAAGGGCTACCCCCGGAAGATCCCAAGGGTTACCAAGATTTTCATATTGATCCACCGGAGGGCTCTCCTCAACAGAGTGAGGTCCAAGACACTGCCACTTCACAAGTGGAAAGAACTGACTCTTTAGAAAATTTCCAAGTTCTCGATTCTTTATAGTCTTTTCAACTTCCTCACGGTTACGAGAGACGTATTCTCTGACTAAATTCATCCAGCGAACTTGTTGTTGAGACTTCTGGAATACCAACTAGACCTTTCATGGGCCCTGATGGTGAGGATCCCCTTTGGACTACTGAAATATTTAGAACCCTGCCCCGTACGATGCGGGATATTTTCAGCTCAAGGGCAGGTGTTGATAAACTTTTCGTATCTGAGTTGCCCGAAATGTATGCTACATACACGGTACCTTTAGACCACTTTTCTGCCACATCCAGTAGTGTCACCTTCGTTCCAAACGCACTGTTAGTTGGTCCTCGATCGACCATTTCTCTCCAAATGGACCATTCCACTATGGTCCTGCATGTTGATACAATCCCCACCGGAAATGTGACACCATCCCAACCTCCAATTGGAACACCACTTAGACCAACTATGTCACTCCCACTTGGGTATAGAGCTCCAAATCCTTTTGCCAACACTACCCAGGTTCCACCCGGAGTTTCTGGAATTTTTGTTCCCCCTGGATATAATGTCGTTGTTGGTTCTATACCTACACCTCCATTTGGAGGAACTGGCCTCGGTGGCTCCAATCCAATTGGAGGCACTGGTCATTCGTTCCCTTCTAGTTCCCAGATCCCTCTAGGCACTCAACCTCCCACTGGAGGGCAACCTCCATTTGGGGGGCAACCTCCATTTGGCGGGCAACCTCCATTTGGAGGGAAACCTCCATTTGGGGGGCAACCTCCATTTGGAGGGCAACCTTAGACTGGAGTCCATAACCCATTATATGGACAAAATGTGACCCCAAACCCTTGGCACACTCCTTTTCCAGGTAATCCGTTATTCTCTAGTGGAAAAAATCCTCAAGGACAACAACAACCTTCTTATTCTCATGGGTCTAATATTTATCTTCCCCATGGGGATAACGTCCATCTGCCTCAAGGATCGACTACTTACCAACCTCCAGGGAAAAATGTTTATCCTCCTTATGGGCAAGTAAACCATCTGGCTTACAATCTTCGAAACCCATCGGGTTATCCTCCCTATGCAACTACTTCTCAACCTTTATCAAATCCTGGTTATACTGGTCAGCAACAACCGTATGTAGGAGGACATACTGGATACAATTATCCACCTAACCCAATTTACGGTCCTACT
>JASDQU010365632.1:0-10467 GCA_032191745.1 Picea mariana
TTGTTCTTCTAACATTTGATAGGTATTAGAACTAGTTCGAACATCTCTTGAATGCTTATTGTTTTTACTCTTTAAAAAAAAAACAAGTGTTGATTACTGTTATGAGATCTATGAAGATGACTTCTGAATAGAAGCTTAACATCTCTCTCATATTCAGCCTTAGAATAGGTTTTGGTTTATCTCCATTAAAGATAAAAACTATCTCTAAATCCATATAATTTGGACGTGCCTCTAAGTCTTACAAACACCGGATTGACAATCATTTGCACTCTAATTTACTTGAGTAGATTGGAGCCTATAAGTCCCCACCAAGCTTCCTTTGGACATTCTAAAATTCGAGGAAAAGACTAGCAAGGATCTAGGTGATCATGTTACCACTTTTCATCTTTGGTTCTCATCCAATTCTCTTAATGATAATTCTATTCATTTGAGACTATTTCAACACACCCTCACGGGGGTCACCATGAAATGGTACATTGAGCTACCGGGGGGTAAATAAAAAAGTTTTAATCAGATGGTTTTGGTCTTTCTAAACCACTTCCATTTGTCGATTCATTATGATGTCCACATAGAAATTATGCTGGCCTTCTACCAAGATAATGCCATGCATATCTCGGACCATATACAAGAGTGGTGTAGACTAAAGAGGTTTATTAAAGACTACATTCCTCCATAGTTTCTGTTGGAGTGGTTCCTTAAGTCCCTATTTCCTTATATTTCAAAGGATGTCTCTACATCTTGAGTAACATCTGAGGAAGAAGCTATTTTCAAATCCCAACAACTAGACCTCATATATGTTTAGTCTGGGATGTTGTATGAAATTATTCTTGATGCACCAAGGTCGAACTACGACCCTAGAAAAAATATTGGGCCTCATGTTGATGGAATTATAGTCTCCCCAAATGATAAGTCTACAAATTTGATGATGAACCAGTTGAAGGATTTGTCTCTAAGCTAGCCTGTAGCAGGGCAAGCATTGTCTTCATCCTCCACTCCCACTCAGATGACGGATGTGCATTATGTACATTCTTCGACTAACCCAAATGGTAACTAGCAACTAGGAGGGAATAGAAAGAAAGGATGAGGTAATAATCATAACGGTGGGAGAAATGATAACAAAGCCAAGGACAACACTAAAAATGATAGATCAAATAATAATTATGGTGAGGGAAAGAAAGAAAAATGGAAGGTGAATTTTCCTTGTAAAATTTTTAAAGATGATAACCTTACCCACCTATGCCCCATAATCGAGGAATCCTTGAGGCTCTTATCACAACTATTCATTGTGTTGAACAATCCATTTCCACATAATTAGCACATGGCTTCAGGATCCTCCAACACTGAAAATGTGTCAAGCGGGATTCAAAACCCCTCGACACATGAATGTGACCGTCTATGTGTTAATATGGTCAAGTCTCATATTGATGTAGCCACTCGATCTAGTGATTACAGTCCTTCACATACTGTTATAGGTCCAAAGTCTCCCCCTCCTCCAAAAACACCCTTGCAGATCGAAAATCAAGAGCCTCTGCCTCGTATTATGAAAGGAGTAATAAAATTCTTTGCCCACAATCCTAATGCCAGAGCTACCCAAAACTATTCAATTGTCGAAGATCTGGGTCAAACCCCTTCTGTGAAGTTGGCTTTGGAGGTGCTCCAGATGTGTCCTTCACAGAGGAATGCCTTGTTATCTGATTTAGGACTTCTAGACCCATGTGGCTCGAAGGTTATTAAGTTTGGCATCACGGATGTTAATCCTTGCTTGCCTTACAATGTGACCTTTCAAATCCATGTGGATTACATGAAATTTACCATCAAACAAACTATAATTGATGAAGATGTTGCAGCATGCATGATTTCCCTAACATGTTGGAAATCCATTGGTTCTCTGACTCTATGCCAATACATGACTATGTTGACCACATTTGATGGTCATTCATTTCGACCCCACTGAATTCTTCCCTCTTTTCTAGTCTAGTTAGGTGGAAAGATAGTGGATATTGATGTTGATGTGGTTGATGTGCCCCTTGACTATAATTTACTACTAGGGAGTAATTGGACTTATTCCATGATCGCGGTCGTGTCGTCTATTTTCCGCCCTTTATGTTTTCCTCACGAAGGGAAAATAGTGACGACTAATTAATTGTCCTTTGTGCATGCTAGTCCCAATGCATCAGTTGGACCTTCGATCTCAGTAATTGAAAATTCTCAACAAGAAACGGAGGATATTTATGTTGGAATGTATTCCTCTCTCATGTGTACCTTTTATTTCATGGCACCAATTCATCACATTTATGCCATTTCCAGTAAATCTTCATCGTCAATGAGGTTTGTTCATTTCCACACTTTGTATTTCAATGACCCTTGGACCCTACCTTCCCCAACTATGTCATGTGAAGGCCAATAACACATTGGGATGGAAATCCCATTGTTAGTAGTAGAGGTTACGTATCAGTCTATTATTAACACTACTACTGACCTAGATCCTTTCTCCTCATAGATGGATGAGGAGGATCCCGTTCTAGAGCTCGTATGGGACACCCAATCCTCCTTTTCACATGATTTCCTCAACGATACATTACCTTGGGATGAATCCATCTTAGAGGCCATGAATGGTCCTGATAGGCCTTGGGACGATATGCATCATCACTCTTATTTCCACCCAGAACTTGTTAGGATCGAACAAGACGACTTTATATCTACCTTGAGTGAGATGGTCAGTCACGTTGTGGTTCCACTAGATACACATTGTATTTATGATGAAGGAAACATGGCGAATATTTCTCCTACTGTAACAATGTACATCTCTTGAATTCCTGGAAAAATTGAAAATGTATATATCGGTGCAGATTGTTCTCCTGAAGAAATTCAGATCTACACCGATCTCTTCAAAACACTTTGTGACGTATTTTCTTGGTCGCATGAAGAGATGTTAGGGATCAACCCTATCATTTTTTAACATGAGATCAAGACATATTCAGATTCTAGACCTGTTCGCCAACATCTTAGATTCGTTAATCCTAGGAAGGCCCCTTATATTAAGACATAGGTAGAGAAGCTACTTAATGTTGGTGTCATCTACTCAGCTCCCTTTACCGAATGGGTGTCTAACCTCATTCTTGTGAATAAGAAACAAGGAACCATCCGCGTATGTATGGATTTTTGAGACTTGAACAAGGATTTTCCTAAAGAAAACTTCCCAACTCCTTTCATTTACCATATTCTCGATGAGTGTGCAGGAACAAAAGTATTTTCTTTTATGGGTGGATTTTCAGGATATAATCAAATTCAAATCAAACCCGAGACTCAACAAAAGATGATGTTTATTTTCCCTTGGGGTACTTTTCCATACCGAAAAATTCCTTTCGGCATTAAAAACGTCGAAGAAACCTTCCAACACACCATGACCTTTGATTTTCACAATCTCAAGCATATTTCCAAAGCTTACCTTGATGATCTCACTACTCACTCTCGCAAGAGAGTAGATCATTCCACTCACCTTCGACTAGTATTTGAGAGATGTCATTATTATCGTATCTGTTTGAACCCTCACAAGTGAATCTTCTATGTTAGGTATGGCCATATATTAGGATTATTATTATCTGAGCATGGGATCATGGTGGATCCTATGAAGGTTGAGGCAATACATTGATTTCCTCCTCCACACAACATTCGACAACTTAAGGGTTTACAGGGGAGGGATAACTTCTTGCGTTGATTCATAGTGAACTATTCGAATTTAACTAAAGTTTTCATGCCTCTTTTGAAGAAGGATACTTTGTTTATATGGGATGATCAAGCCCAGGAATCCTTTGATGCTCTTAAGAAAGCCTTGGTATCGGTGCCTCTACTGAAGCCTCCGGTCTACAGTAGGGACTATTTTCTTTATATCGTTGTGTCTGAAGGGATAGTTGGTATGGTTTTGGTTCAAGAGGATGATGAGATCCATGAGCACATTGTCTACTATTTCAGTCGAAACTTAGTCAGTCCTAAACTTAAATACTCTCACGTAGAGAAACTAGCCTTGATCATCGTACATGTAGTTCAAATATTACGACATTATATATTTCTTTGAAAAAATTCCGTAGTTGCAGATATCAATCCATTTCAATACGTCCTCACCAGGTGTATCATGGGGGGAAATACAATAAGTGGATTGTTATTTTGCAATAATTTTACGTCGTGTTTTCTTCGGTGAAGTCTAAGATATCACTAGTTTTTGTCGAGTTGATATCAAACTTCCCTCGACTACATGAGGTTGTTATTCATAACGATTCATTCACAGATGAACATATTTTCCTTATCTCGTCTTTGGACCCCTGGTATGGAGACATTATAATTTATCTTTAAACCTTGAATCTATCCCAACATCTGTTGAGAGAAAATAAATGACGTATACAAAATCAAGATAAAAACTACCTTATCATGAACGACACTTTGTATCCTCGAGGAGTAGAAAATATTTTCATCATTTCTTGACTCAAGAGGAATCTGAGTTGATTCTCAATGACTATCACAACGGGGCTTGTGGTGGCAATCTATTTGGGCTTGCGACAGCCCAACAAATATTGCGAGTTGGTTATTTTTTTCGTCAATTTTTAAAGATTGCGTTGAAGTGGTCGAAAAGTGTCACCCTTTCTAGGTGTTCACTCAGAAAATTTGCTCGCATCCAACCCCTCTTCACCTAGTCATCACCATCGATCCCTTCACCAAGTGGGGGGTATATTTTATGGACTATAACCCAACTTCGGCTAGGATGAATCAACATATTATTATGGCCATGGATTACTTCACTAAATGGGCAGAGGCCATTTCTACCATTAAATATGATGGTAAGACGACAACATTCTTCGTATTCAACCAAATTATAGCCCAGTTTGAAATCCCAAAGGAGTTTGTCACTAATCGTGGAAGTCACTTTCAGAATACAATGATGAAGGAGTTAACATCAAAACTAGGGTTTAAGAATGGTCATTCTTCCCTTTATTATCCCTAGGAAAATGGACAAGTAGAGGCGGTGAATAAATCTCTCAATACCATCTTGCAAAAAACTGTCAGCTAGAATAAGTTTGACTGAATCTAATGCTTTACCCTACGCTTTGGGTATATCGAACCTCGGTTAAGACTTCTAGCGGTTTTTCTCCTTTCCAATTGTAACATGGCATGGATTTGATCCTTCCTATTGAATGAGAAATCCCTTCCCTCAAACTGGCAATTTAACTCGTACCTGACACATCCAATCTTGAAGAACACCTTGTGCACCTAGAGCATCTAGATGAGCATCATAGAGATGCCTCTATGGATATCTAAGTGAAAAAATGATGTGTTAAGGTTCAGTATGATAGGTCTATCTTTCCTCGATAGTATGCTGAGAGTGAATTGATCCTCATGTATAACCAAGCCAAAGAAATATTTGGGGTAGGCAAGTTTAACCCCATGTGGCATGGTCCTTATATCGTGCGATGTGTTTTAGAGAAAGTAGCCTATGAATTGGAGGATTGTGAATGGAATATGTTGGATGAGCCCAAAAATGGGCTCTACCTTAAAAGGTATTAATCTTGAGCCCTCAAGCTTGGGCGCGATGTTTTTTATACTAGTGTATCTTACTTTATATACATCTTTTCCTTTCTGTCATCGACTTTCTTATCAAGTTTTCCCTTGGTTGGCAAATGTCAACAAAATATTCAGTTTATGTAGGATTCACAAATGGTGCCATTCGTCATACACAAAACATGGCTTCCACCACTTAGGTCATTTACTCACCTGAGGGCCAACTAGTGTCTTCAAGTGGCGTTCGTCTGGAACCATCAATGAACAATGTGGTTGAGTATAGCGTCATTATAGAGCTTTTACGCTACACCATTTCACATGGTGTTCGGTATTTAGAGGTTGTCCTGGAATCCCAGTTATTCATATGTCAATTGAATGGAAGTTACCATGTGTGAGACCCTACTCTACTTCGACGATTCCTACAGGTACAACTTTTGGAAGGATACTTTGATTTTCTTACTTATAATCATATACCTAGAAGTTATAGTCACGTATTTGATGCATATGCTAATTATATTTTAGATTGGAATTTGTCACATAACTGAAGTAAAGAAAACACATTCATCACGTACACATTGTAACATATATAAGTAAATTCGAGGACCAAATTTTTTATATTTTATCTTTTCAAAAAATATGGTGTCATAGTACAAAATGGGGCTCACACCCTCAAAATACATATATGGACAGTAGATATATGACCATGGCATCTACACCCATTGTGATGGATGCGTATCATGATAGCACAATATGGATTTTGCGAGACGTCTGAAGAATCACACCCACGCATAGGGCACACCCACCACCTGTCGTTGCATAGCCTTTGGCAGATCCTCCACCTGAACCATAGGAATCCTGTGCATCAATCGAGACAGGTTCCCCTGCAAATTTGACAGCACTCTCTCCACATATCCTCCTGCATGCTCATCTCCCCATCTCCTCCACCGACGTCATGGGAATCCATCTAGTCATCATGGACCTACATATTTGTAACAAATAAATTGTTAATACTTGATGCCATACAAAAATATTTTCATTTTTTATTCTTTTTTAAAAAACACAAAAAATGAAATATATAAAAAAAATTCTTACCAATATCATCGTAGTCGAAGACTAGTGGCAAAGGCATATCTGGATCCCCTCTGTAGTCGATCCCAATATAGGGGTATTCGTCAATGTCTATAACCTATCGATGCACCCTAACACCTCCTAACCACCTCATCATGTCGATCCACAGTGACATGGTTGGATCGCGTAGTCTATGTGGAATGATCTCTACTCTAGAGATGAAGCCTAGAACCCGCTCAAAGAAAAATCTACACAAGATGGATGCAAACATGAATTTTCTCTTTCTCCCTTGTTTGCAATCCATCAACTGGATATTCATGTTAGCCAACAGTGAGGTAGACTAGTCATAAACCGTGGGTCGTAAACACTCCACTGCATAAAACATGAGTGGCCTTGATTCCTGGTGCAACGAGGTCGACCTCAAGATCCATGTAATAACAAGTATGAAGATCTTTAAAATCAGGTTCTCGATCACCCTGATTGGGATTTGTCTCCCTACTTCATTTGTTCATGCAACACATTGGGTAGCAATGTAATCCTCTATGTTCATACCACCCCCAGCCCCCCAGGCTTTGAGACTCACTACCTTGTCTCGACGAGACAATCCTATGATGAAATATATGTCATCCACTTCAATCCTCAATGGTTTCCCATTGATATTTAAGGCCTCTTTCTCTATGTCCCAATATTTTATGAGCATCTGGAGTAACCTCACTTGAGCCCTCATTCATTTGATAACCCAAAATTTATAAAGGCCACATCGTTTTAGAGTTAGTTGGGCCTCTGCATCCCATTCCAATGCTGCATCTACCTCTTCATGCTCCCTCTCTCTCCATTCCAGCAACATCCTTCCAAATGAAAGTCATTTTTTGAGTCAATTTTTATAAAAAAAGTCGTTTGTGGACTTGTATGCCTCCATGCATGTGACCCAATGAACCATCACCCGCGTACACCCTAGTTTACATGTTGTGCCCCCTAAAACTCAAAAAATGAGGATTAAATTGGAATTTTAAACCATTAAAAATGAAGAGGAGGGGAAGGGAACTTACTTGGTCTAGACGTTTGTCAATTCCATTGATCATAGCTCTCATAATAGACACATGAAGATCATGGGAAAAATGGCCTAAAATGCACTATGTGGGTGAAAAAACTCAAATTGTATGGTAAATAGTATATTTTTTACTATTAGTATAAATTTTTTACCCACTTCATATAGTTTGGGCTAGTTTTTTACCTTATGGACTAATAGTACAGTGGAAAGAGTTGGTTTTGGTGGTTTTGTCCAGGGATTTTTTTGGTTTCTAGCATCATACCGCCCATTCGTGACTTCGGCAAGTATTTTCTTTTACCAGCACATAGGATAGGTTGTCACTCCATTTTGCATTATTTCATTTCCCTATGACTATGATCCATATGCCTTAGGTATGAACCCATTTATTAGAGACACAGAACCTTCTTAATGCTACTAGAAGTGTCGTTATTAAGTGGTAGAGGCTTACCAAACATGGGTTCCCTAGTTAGAGACCTTGTGTCATTTGGTGCTCATGTAGAAGTTATTCCATAGGACTGGGAGTCCCTTATAGTTTCAATACAACTTTGCATTCGAACCCCATATTCTTATGCACAATAATTCTAACCTGTACCTATGGGACTCCCCCCGAGTCTTAGTTAAGCTCATTTTCAAGTCTCTAAAAACCGAAAAGATTGTCGAGTGAACTTGTCTCTTTCACACTCATTAAATGGTTTTGAAAGGTTGTATATTTGGTGTAATTTTAACCCTTTTTTGGACCAAGTAGAATAATTACAAAAAATGAACACTCTAGTCAACATTGGCTAGAAGAGTTTTCTCGGGTATTGTTTTATACTTTTTCGGGCCTAGGGGACTAAATCTACGAAAAAAGGACATTCTTTGGAGTTAAGCTGTAATTGCATTCCATTATCTTTCTTGTTGTTGGCACAGGCCAATTTTGGGAGAAAATCTACGAAGTTTTGAAGGAATCAAGACAAAAATCGAAAAATATAAGCCAACACCAAAAAATGGGTAGCGTGTTGGAAATAGAGGAAAAGAAACGCCAAGGAAAATCAATTACAAAGTGGAAAAACTATTGTGGAGAAGTTGGAAAGTGGACAAGCGCTGACTTGGAGAATGGTTGGATTGAGGACCAGTTGATATTGAGTCATTCAAAAAGTGGAAAAACCTAATCCACTTAAGGTTAGGGTTTTTGTAAGGGCTTTGTCCCATTTTGTTGTATAAGTAGAATGTATTAGAACTATGAAAAAGGTTATTAGTTAGGAAGAGTTAGATGTTCTCAGTTTCATTCCCAGTCTAGATTTTGTTAGTCTATGCATGTTTAAATATTTGTTTTAAGTTTTGTGACAACTATTCCAATCTGTGGAGATCGGTAGTAATGGGGGAAGAAATGTACAGTGCATGGCATTGGATTTTGCATGAAGATTAATAAAGAGCTGAAGCGATGCATCGTTGTGAACATAGCCCCAGGAGGGAGTGAACCACGGTATATCTGGGCTAGGTGTGAATGTTGCAGTACTTTTTATTATATTTTATTTAATGAGTTTATGTTGAACATGATAAAATGATAAAGGAAATACTATCGTGCACTAGGAATAACTGATGGAATATGTAGAACAGTACTAATGGATGAATGTCATAATTAGTATTCAGATCTAAATCTTATGTTTCAGTAGATGAATATATGTCATTTAGTATATGATTTTATAACGGTTGATGGAGTCCTGTTGGAATAGTGATGTCACTGGTCGAAACTAGATCCAGCTAGGACAACATAATAAATGGGTATTTGAGGGCTAGCAGTTGAGTAGATCTAATACCCCTAAGAGAGAAACACATCCCATCCCATGGTTGCATACATATGAGTCTTATGGCCACCCATTAAATCCATATTGGGTGAGACTACACAATGCACCCTGTGTGTTTTGTTTCCTTTTGGTATCCAGAAGGGCCGATGGTATAAGGAAAGTTGGTAATCATGTAGTAGAACCTAGCCCATAAATAGCCAACAATGGTTCTGTTGTTGGTTGGAACTCAAAATATTAGATCGGAAGGGATGAATCACGCAGTATAGTGTGAGGGTTTAAGAAAGGGGAATTTTTTAGGTTGGAACCCCATGAAAGTGGAGATTGAAAGATGGTTGATAGTTCATGAACTAGAGTTTTCCCACAAAGATAATAGAATCCCTAGGTTTAAGCCAAGAAAATACTTGGAGAGATATGTATTCAGTGAAATTCACGAGATTTTCCTTAGTGATACTCTTGCATTATTGTTGGACTGGATAAAACTATTGGAAGATTGGTTGTTGTCATTGATGTCAACCCTAGTCATGGGTTTTGGACCGCAAGATTGATGAAGGTATTTGGACATGAAGGAAAATGCACATTCAGATACAACACCCATGGATGGATATTATACATCATGTTGTTTCCAGTGGTATGTGGAACATCACGTGGATCCTCATGGTTGAGGAGAAATGAATTTTTGAAGATGACAAAGTGAATTGAAGAAGGAAGTACATGCAGGCCCTGAAGATAATTAAAGAAACGAATTACAAAATAAGAAAGTGTCAAGTCTGCCCTAATGTTAAAAGGAAGTGACATAAATGGTATAAATAAACATCATTATACATTCATTTGATACAAGTCGAATTTTAGAGGTAATAAGAAGAAAAGAAGGTCGGATTTCAAGGGAGGATGAAGTCTTTTGGTGATGTGTTCTAAGGTATGTTATTTTCAGGTCATCTTACCATTTTTGCTATAACATTTTTTATAGAACGATCTAGATGGTGAAATCGCTATGGTATTGATAAGACATAT
>JASDQU010365636.1:0-11589 GCA_032191745.1 Picea mariana
GGACATTGAGCTAAATGGGACTCTTTTTGAGCGTCCACTTCAGACAGCTAACTTTGTGGAATTCCTGAGCATTCGTTTATGAAACTTATCCCCAGAGCTTGGCAGTTTGCTTCAGCCAACAGCTTGGCTAAACCTTGACCTTTGATCAATTTGGTGGGTCTTATTTCCAGGTCGAATTCCAAAATTTTGGCTATCCATTTACTCCTTCTCCTGTCTATGTTAGACTGAATAAGAATGTCTTTAACAGCAGCCAAGGGGACATAGGCAATGATCTTTGACTGCAGGACATAGGTTCTAAAATCTTTGAGAGATTTTACTAGAGCATAGGCCTGCTTCTCCATAGTGTCATACCTGACTTCGGCATCCCTCAATGCTCGGCTGAAATAAGCAATAGGCTGCTCTAGCCCAATGTCATTTGTCTGTAATAGAACAGCAGCCACCGTGTCAGGTGAGCCAGAGGAGAAAATAAGGAAATTCTTTGAGTAATCGGGACTGATAAGCACAGGAGCTTCAGTCAGGGCATTCTTGATTTTCTCAAAGGAATGTCGTGATTGAGGGGTCCACCTTACTTCACTTCCTTTCTTCAACATGGTTGTTATAAGCTTTACCTCCTCCGCAAAGTTAGGCACAAACCTCCTCAGAAAATTAATTTTACCGAGGAAAGATTGGACCTCCTTCTTGGACCTCAGAATCGATAAGGCTTGTATCGCCTCAACTCTGCTGGGGTCAATTCTGACTCCTTCCATTGATACTATGTGGCCTAGTAACTTTCCCTTCTGCATGGCGAACAGAGATTTCTTGGGGTTTAACGAGATGCCAAAATTTCTGCATTTCAGGAAGACCTTCCTGAGATGACGACGGTGTTCTTTATCAGATTTTGAAAACACTGTGATGTCATCCAGATAAACGACCATAAATTTATCCTTTTCCCCAACAAAATATATGTCCATGGCACGTTGAAACGTTTCCCCTGCATTCATTAGTCCAAACGGCATCTTGGCATACATGAATGTGCCCAATGGAGTGGTGAATGTTGTCTTTTCCCTGTCCTCAGGCAGAACAGAGATCTCATTGTAGCCAGAGAAACCATCAATCATGGACATTCTGGAAGCTCCTGTTACCCTCTACAGTATATGTTCCATCTTTGGCAAGGGGTAGTTATCCTTTCGTGAGCTCTTGTTCATGTTTCTGAAGTCTACACAGAGTTGGATCTCTCCATTCTTTTTCCTTACTGGCACCAAGTTGGCCACCCACTCTGAATATCTCAGTGGTACAATGATCTGAGCTTGAAGCAGCTTCTTCACTTCCCTCTCCATGATAGGCAACAGCATAGGATTGATCTGTCTCAGCTTCTGCCTAAATGGATTTGCCTCCTCTTTTAATGGGATTTTATGCTCGATGAAAGAGGTGTCATAGGTCTTGAGGTCTTCATAGGTCCAGGTGAAGACATCGGCAAATTCCCTCAAAAGTCCAATGTATTCAGACCTCTGCTCCTTTGTCAGTCTTTTTGACAATTTGACAAACTTGGGTTCACTCTCAGTCCCGATGTTGCATCGAATAGTACCAGTGTCATCCTCCAAGGTCTATCCTTTTATCGACACATCATTTCTATCAAAAAGCCTTTCCAAAGGAACCAGTCCTCTTGGAATATGATTACTGGGCAGCTGCACAATGTTACATTTTGCAATCTTATTCAGAAAATTACCCCCACCAAGCTTTCCTTCAGAGACAGAGTCTTGGTCGATGTGCATCTCTGAAAATTCTTCGACAGTCTCCAAGAACTTCTTTATCTCGAGATCATCCTCGAATACCTTCCAATGTTTGACGTTGTCAGGTATGGAGGGCCTGTATTTCACCTCCACATCATATCTGAATTTGGGTGGCAAGGGTACTTTGAAATTAGTTGTTGATGTAGCCAAGGAATCTGCCATTGCGTTCTCCTCTATTGGGATGAAAGAAATTTTAAATGCTGAGAAGAAACTGTCAACTAGGTCCCACACCTCATTTCTGTAGTTTCTGAGTCGAGGATGCTTAGCCTGAGAAGCATTTCTGATCTGTTGGACCACCAACTCTGCATCACCGAACACTGCTACCTCCTGAATTCCCATTTCCCTTGCAGCTCTTAATCCTAGAACAAGAGCCTCATACTCTGTCACATTGTTGGTAGCTTCAAATTCCAGTTTGTATGATAGATATATGGTTTCCTGAGCGGGTGACACAAAAACCACCCCAGCTCCAGCACCTTTCCTGGAAGAGGCTCCATCAAAGAACATTTTCCAGACGGGGGTGATGGAGGGAGGAAATTTAGGGAAATGGTGGGATGCTTTCTGAGTTCAAGAGGAGGTTCGGGAGCATGAGTGATTTGAAGTACACTGGAACCTAGATCAGTATCTAAGGTGAAAATGGGATGGTTGGTAGGGTTGGCCTCATCACTAATTATATAGGCCAATTGGGATTATCTGTATAGCCTTCTATGCTCTCCTCCAAACACTGGGATAGTAGCATATGTGAGGTCCATTTGCAAGGTTCCCCCCAGTCTTTTTATCCAAGATCTTGATAACAGCATACCAAACTTGGGGGGGACATTGGCCACTACAATATCCATGACCACACTTTTCATGGGCAGCTGAAACAAGGTCACGACTAGGTCTTTGATAACTCCTAGACACTGAACCTTTCTAGAGTCAAAGGAATAGAGGTCATGATGAGCTCAGGTGACTTCTAGTCCTAAATCTTCCATGACAGTTCTGGGCATAAGGTTATGAGAAGCCCCTAAAGCCATCAAGCAATTGTGCAGTACCTTGTCATGTATATTCAAGGAAGTGTAGAAGGGAGGGGAAGATTCATTCCTATCTTCTACCATAGGACCTAGGATAACTGCGGGCTTTTCATCTTGAAAATTGATGGAGTCTGTGGGAAGGCTTGAGACCTCAGACTGTAAAATCTCAGAGAAGTGTTTCTTGAACCCTTTATGTTTAATCAATTCTGTCAGGGGCACAGAGATTCTGATTTTTTGAATTTCATGCTCAAAATTAAAAGAAGATGAGAGCTTTGGGATTTCTCTTATTTTGTGAGCGTGACTCTGGATAATGGGAGAGAGGGGTTGGGTCTTCTTACCTCTGTGACTATCCTCTATCTCATTAGCAGGCTTCTCTGTTCCAATGGACCGCTCAGGAACATCAGGCGCTACTGTCCTTTTCTTGGAACGCAGATCATACCTGCCATGGCCACCACTAACCTTGTATCCTTTGCTCAGCTCATTTATTTGAATGTCCATAAGAGACTCTTCACATGCTAATTGAGTGAGATGAGGAAAAGGAGGAGTGTCCCCGAAGCAATGGATTTCAGGATCAAGCTCATTCATTTCCCCTTCTTCCCCTTCGGCCACAAAATTGTTTTGAAAAGGGGGTTGAATTTTTTGGTCTTCTCTGTCTCTTCCCTTCTCTCTTTGCACATTCGGGGGAGTAAAATTATTTGGCCTCCTAAAACCTCCTTTGTTTTCGGCATTTTGAGGGCCCTTGTATGCTTTCCTCCCTTCCACTTTCATTTTCTCCATCTCTACAGACAGAGACTTCACCATCCTGGTCAGTTCATCCACTTGAGGGTGGGGCACCGATGGGATAGAAGTTGAGGTTTACAACCTTCCCTTTCTTCTGTCTAAGTCGGCCTTGTTCTTCAATCTGTCAGCTGCTAACACATTGGATTCCACCTCTATGGTCGCATATTGCATTTGAGATAAGGAGGTGGCTCTTATTTCTCTTAGTAACAGACAAAAGTCGGGGCCAAACGCACTAGCATAAGAGATCTTGGTCGAGGCTTCTGAAGGCTTTATCTCGGCAGGGATTTTATTATACATCTTATTGAATCTTTTGGAGAAGTTAGAGACAGACTCTCCTTCCATCTTCTTCAGAGACCCGAACTCTGTCATGTAGTACATGAAATCTTTCCTATCGTCCCATTGCCTCAGGAAAGCATTGTCCAGGGCTTCGATCCCATCAATAGATCCGGGGGCCAATCCTCTAAACCACTTCCTCACCTCGCCATCCAGGCTCTGGACGAAGACTCTCATCCAGACATCTTCATTTTCAATGTTGAGGTTGTCTACATAACTGTAGAAAGCAGTCAGGTGCTCTTCTGCAGTTACGTCCCCTTCCCCGGTGAACTTGGGCATGTATTTCAAGTAATCCCCAGCAGGGAGAGGATTCATAGGATGGGGTAGAACTAAAGGGGCATATCTGGCTACGACTATGGATTCAATTCTATTCAGAGGGGGATTAGCACCAGCCATAAGAATATTAGGTAGAGGAGAACTGGGAGGATAAGGAGTTTACGAAGGGGCTACTGGGAATGAGTCTCGAAGTGGAGTGGGAAACAAGAGAGGATTTAAGGAAAAAGCTAATGATATCAAGTCAGCGGGTGTTTTTCTTTGTGTAGGAGAGGGGAAATATTTTGTAGTTCTAGGTCTATGCCAAGGTACAGCCTCAGAGGAGAGGGGAGTGACAAGGATTTCTCCCTCCAATCCTAGACCAGGAGGGGAAAACTCAGCAGGAACACTTCCAAAATTCAGGAAATGGGACACCTCGGAAGGAGGACGGTCAAGAATATGAGGAGGAGAAAACAGAGTTCTTACGAAAGGAGATGGCGAATTACCTGGTTCGGCGATGGAAGATTCTTCTTCAGGGGCCTTTCCTTTTCTGAGCACTGCTTTTGGATCTGTTCCAGGCGTATCTAGAGGCAACTGTGGATGAGATCGTGTATGCCTGCCTCTGAAAGCCATAATTAATACGACAGGTTCTCCCCAGTGGGGTCGTCACAATGGATTCGCCAGATGCACAGCAGCAATCTTGATAATTCTAATATCTGATGCACCTTCAGAATCATTTAATCGTTGTCGTTCAATCCCGGGGAAAATATTTAACTTCGTCCCCGACAATGGCACCAGAAATGTTAGCGTCAGAAGTCACTCCTGGATTTCTTGCAGGAGCAGAGCCCGACGCCCATCAGTTTTTATGTCACGGTTTGTTTAATGGGGTGATCAGATGGGTAAAGACTCAAGAAAATATAGCTTTAACTCGGTAAACTGGGCCTGGTATGTAGAAAGCAAGGGAGGTCTTGATCCAACTTCTATCAGTAGATGATTAAAGGGTGGAAGAAGAAAGACTTGTGAGAAGGGCGAGCAAGACTGCCTCGAGCAACAGGCCTTCGGAAGCTTGAGCACGAAAAACTCGAAATCCAAGATCCTCTTGGTCCAGAGTTTCAAGGAGTTGAGGGGTGACTCGACTGAATCCTTCAATTCCAAGTCGTTTCAGTGCTGAGAACATCACAAGAACCGATTAGAAACAATGTGACTATTACAGTGATCCAACCTACATCATCCTATAACAGCCACAACTCGACTAGATCCTCCAATTCCGATTCGTTTCTAACACAGTAAACAAAGAAATGGAAGGGAAGCTGACATCCATAAAGTAAGAAATCTCAAATGCCTTATACATTAACCAGAGCGACCAGCGCTTCATCAAAACTTTACAATCGGGAGCTTAGCTCAACCATCGATACCCCCCAAAAAATGCAAAGACTGAGTCTATATAGTCAGGAAAATTCACCTCATAGAGGTGTGTCCATTCATCCAAAGCTTGGTGTCCCTTCAGTCAAACTCGTACTGATATCTTTCTTTAAGTGCCATCTTAACTACACATGGCTCCTGCCAGGAGGGTAGCTGAGCCATTAAGTGTTGGGCTAGCGTGCGCAAACTTCTCTGTCGAGTCGAGGACTTCGGCATGGCTTCTTTGAGAAAATCGATACACAGGACCTCTTCGGGTAGACGGCTTTCCAGACCCTCCATCCCCTCACTTAATGAATGAAAAGAGGTTTCAACCACCCGCTCTTGATGTCATTTACTCCAGACGAGAAACAGTATGGAGATTGGATTCGATGGCACTTGGAGATCGTGACGATCCCCTCTGTAACTAAACTCGACGCCTTGGCCTTCTTTACACAGCTCCTTTCTTCCTCCAAGTGACCACGGACTGTGACCACGTGCCTATTCCCAAGGATCTTTCGGCGTTCACGAATATGAAGGGGCTGATCCTTGCTGATCAAAATCGCGATGAGTGATATGTCGAGACGGCCTAATCTGGCACCATGCGTCCCTCTAGATATGACGGCTATTAATTCTCCTGACGATATTATGGGCCCGGGTCTAGGACTCTCCCGGCACTTCGCGCATCGGAATATAACGGAGCTGCTCTTTGCATCTTGGAGTTGCGATGGGTGGAACGCTGAGATGGCTCCATTTACTGCCAGGTGTTCCCTTTGGATGGACGGCTGAAAATGCTTCGTGATGTCGCGGGCCCCAGTTTTGACGCTTTTGGCATTGTCGGGGTTTGGGGTTTCGCGATGCTCAAAGACATAAAACCTTCACCATACAAACTCCCGAATGTCGAAACACCGACGCGGCTAGATCTTGCACCACACGTCCTTAGGATGAATGGACGAGGGAGCATTCGATATTTAAAAGGGAGCCACCCTCGTTTACAAGCTCGCTTGAAGTGACTTAGTTCTAGGACCATGGGCTCGGCTTCAAGGTGCTTTCGGCATTTCATCGATCGGCGATCTCAACTGCAACGAATGGGAGGCTCCTTGTTTCCCGAAACCCCGATCCCCGATACGCCGACTGGATGCCACCTGTCCCAATTGGATCGAACGGCCCAGATTTGTCTTGAATTATTGGAGCTATCTCTTGTATTAACCCCGGGGCAACTTGGCAGCCCCGAAATCCCGATGACCATTGATCAGCTTTATAGGTGGACATCAGTGGCTGTCAGCAAAACTTCGCCCATTCGCTCGAATTGTAACTGAAAATAGGTTCCTCCATGCTGTGCTTGGGCGCTTCCTGGGCATTCCTGCAGACCTGTGTACCTTTGTGCCTCAATACCAAAATTGTTTCTAACACCTTCTTTAGATTTTAAAGTTGTCTTCCATACATCAGTCGGTTCGATGGGAACCTGTTGGTAGCCAGACTTTAGGTCAATCTTGTTGAAGAAATTTCCCCCCTTGAGTTGGTCAAGAAGGTCATCAATTTGGGGGATTGGGTACTGGCTCCAGATTGTGATTTTGTTTAATTCTTTGTAATTAATGCAGAGTTGTCAGGTCTCGTATTTCTTTTGAACCAACACAATTGGGCTTCCGCAAGGGGAGGAACTGGGTTGGATGTTTCCCTTTTGAAGCAGTTCTTGGATATGGTGCTTGATTTTTTCATTTTCCATAAGCAAGTGATAATAGACTGGTCTATTAGGTAGTGGTACATCGGGGGTTAGATCAATTGGATGATTGAATTGGGAGTGCATCGGTACCCTGATGGGTGAGGAGAATGTATCTTTGTACTCTTCCATGATCTTGGCCACTTGCTTCTATTGCAAAGAGAGGCTTTGTGTAGAGGTCAAGGATATGGTGAATACCTTCTACTTACTACAAGCATGGATAAAAAAGAAGATGAACTTTCCGGTTTGTGAAATGACCTTACTGCATTGCTTAGCAAAGATTAAATAAATAGTGGTAGGTGGCACTACCTATGGTATCATTACAATTGTCTACCCAAAGTAATAATAACACTATGGGGTATATACTTATACACAACATGTCGCTTCCACAAATATGGTTGGCCTAAAAGAACATCACAAACTTCAAGGGGAGCAATATCACACAATACCTCATCTTTGAAGGGCTTGATGTTGTAGGGCAGATGGCAATGTTGGATGACATGGAGATCTCATCCTTGGTGAAGCTAGCTGATGGTGTAGGATTATGGGATCAACAATTAAATATAGTGGAGTCCCCTTTATCCACATCTGTGAGTGAAAGAGGTGTTCCCCTTCCTCTAGTTTTTCTGGTTTGCTTGGTTGTACTTTGGTGGTAGCGACAATGGCAATGGGTTTGGCATCAATGATTCGCTTCCCACTTTCTGGATTTGATTCAGAGTTAGAATCTACCTCTGAATCAAAAGATTTCATATCGGCCACCAGTCACTGGTTGGAGTGACATTATTCAGTGTTGTGTTGTTATAGTCCTCAAATTCCCTACTCATGCATACATGGCATTGCCCTTCTTGCTTGCATAATTTTCCAAATCACTGTTGAGGAGCTCTATTTAAAAAAACAAGTTTTAGAGCATGTACGCACCCTAATGAAATACTACCCATGTAAATATTCTTATTGCATGCTAGACATCCCACATATATACACTTTTTGCACACTAAACATCCCACATATACCTCCAAAAGTTGCAAAAATTAAAAAGTTGTAAGGAATTCAGTGGAATTTACGGGTTATTGGAGGTTTTCCAACCAATTCAACTGCCATGGCTCGTCCCCCAACCAAATAACCATCCTTTTTTTCATATAAAGGAGGTCTTGGGGTATCATTCCACAACCAATCATTAGAACAGTGAAACTCTGCCTAAATTCCCTTCCCTTCCTTGCCCAAGCATTTGCAACCTTTTGTGAGTTACTACCTCAACATTCCCACTCCAACCCCTTTTCTTCCATTCAATCCATTCACTTTATTTGAGGTGATTAGTAGATTGTGAGAAGAGGCTTATTGAATGTGCACTTGGATCATTGTAAAGAGGATCCTGGACCAGGTTCACGGAATGGTGACCTGAAAGGATTGTAAGTTTTAGTCTTTGATTAATGAATAAAATAATCTCTTTTCCCTATCCCAAATGATGATGTTTTGTGTATTTTCCTTTATTTATACATAACATTTGATATATAACCCTAATTTATGAATAGAAATAGCATCCTGGTAGCCTAGTTTTCCTAGTCTTGGATGCAGGTCATCTTTGGGAGGAGACTTGCAGCCTTTGGAACTACAGAGCTTGAGGATATCATCACCAGACATTGGATAAAAGGTACAGTTACCGATCTTCTCTTCCACTGCTTTATGTTCATCTATTTTGGTATGTTTGGGGTAGTGTAGAAACTAGATTAACTTTTAGGGGGTCATTTTCTCTATCTATACCCTAAACCCTGGTATAGTTATAGGAGGATTTTCCCACTAGCATGTGCCAAGGGATTTTATGGTATTCACACAATTTTCTCGTGTCCTCCTTCGAATTCTCATTACCCTTCTTGGGTTGTGGCTTGGACTGGTTTTACTAAGAGAAACCATATTTGCTTTGTCCCTTGTTTTGTGGGTTGGGGTCGCCTTTTCCCTGCTTCGGTTGTGAAGAGTTTACAGATCCAAAATCTCACCTCTTCTGCTTAAATTTTTTCTCTATCTTGATAGCATATCTATAAGCCGCACCTAATGATGAGATGTCAAGAAAATCCATTTCAATTTGAATGTATCTATGCAGAAAACCATGGTTTTAGAACCAGATGTTGTTTAGAGCCTTTGATAGCCAATTTGGTGCATAGGGTATGGAAAATGTTGGTGAAATCTGGTACTTTATGGTCCTTTTCCTGACGCGGGATGGTCCATCTTTTGTACTAGTCCTCGTAGCCTTCAATAGGGTAGTATTTTTCTTTAATGGAATCCTTGAAGGAATCCCATGTGGAGGAAACCACAAATATTGCATATTCCTCTATGGCCCTTTTCTCAGAGTAAGTATCCCATGAGTTCTTAACATGGGGGACGACCTTGAGGAGTACAAAAGTAATATTTCCCCTGTCAGAAAAATTGTGGACCGGAAAATACCCTTTGAGAATATTCAACCATTTATATATAGCATACACATCTATCAGTCCTTGAAATAATGGAATATCAAAATTTACTTGTACCTTGAAGGGCATTGCATGGCCACTTGATGAAGATGTGTCTCCTGTGGGCAGTTGTCGAAGGATATGTTCGAATTTTCCATCATTTTGTTCCTTTGTTGCGCAAGGGCTTCCTCAAGAAACATTTTAAAAGGATGTCCTGCTCCATCATATTTCTTCTTGTCCCCCATGAGTTTTCTTTGAGCTCAGTCTGGCTGATCTTGCAAAGGCCCGACTGGTTCAAGTCTTAACATCTTGTACCCAGATCTTGTCGGGGACATGCATGAAGAAAAATAAATGAAGAGTATAACACTCTGATACCACTGATCTTGATTTATAAGTGAAAATAAAGGAATAACAGACTGAATACAATAACACAAAGATAAAAAGAACAATAACAAATATCCAGTGAACAATAACTTCCATTGAATAAATAAAATAGGCTGAAACTGTAAAACTACAGAATTGAAAACAACTTGCTCGAATGGTGGTAGCTATCTCTGAGAAGAGATGTGTCTTCTATGCACATTCGTCTAAGAAGAATGATTAAAATGAGGCTCCAGAGGCCTTTTTAACATTACTCGTGGATTCTAAAACCCTATACATCCAAAACCCTAACCCTGGGATATGAAATGCCAAGAGTTATGTGGGCCCTGATGAGTAAGTTGGTACCTCAACTTCCTAGGGTCGTAACTTTTGCATGTGACCTCCGTTTTAGGCGCATGATATCCGGTTGGAAAGGTATTTTCAAGAACTACACATTATTCCATCAAAATATGACTCCATCTATATTTTAATTATAGAAATACAAAAAAAACATTTTTTAGGGCCCCAAAATGGCCTTGGAAGTACAAAAATATGTAGTGACATGAAAACTTCCAAAACAATCCAGTTGGATTAGGTAGGTAGCCACCAATCTCCACCTGGACGATGTGTAGGGCTTCAGATATCCCTGGAAGCATAGAGCCCACAATTACAAATAATTACAAAAGAACGTGTTGAACTAACAATTGTCAAGAGGAGCCAGTTGGAATAGGTGGGTGGCCACCAATATCCACCTAGATGACAGTTAGAGTGTCGATCAGTAGCATCGGAGGTTACTAGTTGGAGGGTCAACCAGTAGTGTTGGATGTGTTTTCCATCTAGATGGCTAATGTGTGGCTATGATGGTGATACTTTTTACATGATTTCTTTGATCATATGATAGCCTATGTGGCTATGGTGATGCTACCTGTAGATTGGTTTGCAAGATCATGCAAGTCTTACCCATGCCATGTGAGATGGATGGATGTGTTTGAGACAATAAAAGTCATTGGATAGATTAATATAAATAGAGGATGTTTTAGCTCATTTGTGTAAAGGTGTTGAACCTGCACAGAATAGATCTAGCTAGAAAATACTACACACATTTGCAGAGAGAAATTGAGAAAAAAGAAGCAAGATAGAAAGAATGGAAGAATTCTCCTTAACCGTATTCCACACTCAAAGAGTGAATAATTTACAATATATATAGAATAAATGAGTAACTAATGAGCCATAGTGGTGGTCTAGATTGATCTGGACACACACCAACAATTACAAGAGTAAATTGTCGCCTAGTCCAGTCTCTCAGGCAGTTACGGGAGTGAAATGTCACCTAGCTGAGTTAACTAGTCAACTAGTCTTCAGTTAACTGACTGAACAAAGAGTAGTGAGTTGGTGATGATCCCAATGTTGCATGGTGACAAAACCAATGCAACATCTAAAATCAACTCAACTAGTCAAACTGAAGTGTCAACTGAAAGAGAATATTCTCCAGGTGAAATATTCTCCTCTAAAATATAGGAGACTGG
>JASDQU010365638.1:0-11359 GCA_032191745.1 Picea mariana
ACTCCAGTTGTTGTAAGTCCAAATAGGCAGGCTCTATACTATATAGTGGGGAAAAACTCTCATAGGGTTGTCTTCTTTGCCAACATAGATTCATGCATAGTTTCTAAATGGTAATTTTCTACCCATATCTTGTTCAACCCGGCCACTTAATCCAGAGGGATTGGCTAGAGCTTGGGTGTCGACATTAATCTATTTAATGTAGTCTTATAGCTCTTCTATGGGTTTCTCTCACTGCTACATTAGAGTTCATAGTGTGCAGGCAGAAGATGTTATGATTATGACTTGTTCTCAGGTACTAGCTGGGAAGAATGTTGAAGGTGAATCAAAGCTTTAAGAACAAGATGAAGCGTAGCTTCAAGAAGAAGATATTTGTCTATTCATCAACAANTCAAAATATGTATCAGAATTGTTGAGTGAATGTGTGCCTCCTGTTCTGCATCATTTGGATGAATTCAAAGACCATCGTTATGAATAGATTGTTGTCATAAATGATGATGAAGCTTTGAACTTAAATTAAATGGAGATGAAATCTCCCATTTGGCTTGAGAGTGAAAGGCGAGATAGCATGGATGTTGAAGTGACTGAAGCTAAAGTGTGCACTGAAGGTTGCAAATAAGTTCTTTCTTTTCGTTGTCATAAATTTAATTTTGAAGAAAATTTTAATGAAGCAGGAAGAAATTTCCATGTATACTATCACTAGCTGACACCTATATGACTTACTCCTCCTTTGGGATCCCATAGAAACCACGTCGGAGCTAGTAACTCCTGGCCATCACGGTTGCCACCTGATGGACGTCCTTCTTGTGACGTTCAAGAGTGTCACTCCCATAGCAACCACGTCAGAGCTAATACCTCCTCCCGTCGGTCTTGCCACCTTCAGAACGTCTCTCTTGCCACGTCTGAAACATCTCACTTGCCACGTTTGAAATTTCGGTCTTTCCACCTTTGAAGCGTCTCTCTTGCCATGTCTGAAATGTCTCACTTGCCACGTTTGCAACGTCTCACTTGCCACGTTTGCAATGTCGGTCTTGCCATGTTTGCAACGTCTCTCTTGCCACGTTTACAACGTCTCTCTTGCCACATTTGAAACGTCTATCTTGCCACGTTTGAAACGTCTCTCTTGCCACGTATGCAATGTCTCTCTTGCAACGTTTGAAACGTCGGTCTTGCCACGTTTGAAACGTCTCTCTTGCCATGTTTGCAATGTCTCTCTTGCGATGTTTGAAACTTCAGTCTTGCCATGTTTGCAACATCTCTCTTGCCACGTTTGAAACGTCGCAATATAGACGAAAAGAAGGTCATCGGAAAAATGACGTTATGTGAAACGACGTTTGAGGGGGTCTGAGGTTTGTCAGTCTTCCGACAATAGAAAGTGGCAATTGCGTCGAACGCCCCATCGGAATTTGACCCAAATGCAGTAGTGACAACACGGTAACTAACTCGTTGTCACTATTTACTATGGTAAAAAGGAAAATCGGATTGTTGACCTCACAGTTCATTACATAAAATCAAGAAGACCTGGGACTAATCACTACCCAAGTCGTTAAGCAAGGAGAACATCTATACAATCCCAACTCCTAGGGTAAAATGTTATTATAGCCATTACTTAGTTACAACTCGCAAAAGTAATATTTATACACCCATTACATGATGAAAATCACTAAAGTAATACTTTTTTTTACATCCATTACCTATTTTCAATAGAAGAGGTAATATTTTTACATCTGTTACATAATTACATCGTTGAGGTAATATTTTTACATCCATTACATAATGACAATCACAGAAGTAATAAAACAAGTAAATACAACAAGAAAGAAAACTCAGATTGAAGTTAAATACTTTTTACATCCCAGGATACCAATATAAAAATGCTGACAATAGTAAGAGAATTCCCAGGCCATCAGGATAACTCATCGAAAAGATCACAGGGATTCTATCAGTCAAGGCGCAGAAAAATAAACAACAAGGAAGCAAGATAATCTATACATAGAGGTCGTACTGGAAGGTGCAAGTCAAACAATCAGGCAAGGACAACAACAGAGGTAGACAGTTGATAGGTTCATCTGTTTCTTCATCATCCTTGCACAGAAAAGCATGGTGTTGAGATCCATAGGTATTTTAACGCTAATGTGATGACCATAGATCAGGCTCCTAGATGACTGCTCAGGCGAGGACTGGTGAGCTAGGGACGAAGGCTAAGAAAACTCAAGGTCACAATCAACACGGCAAGGTGGTCAAGACATGTGGGGAAAATATCCATGGGAGTCAACCTATCACTGAGCTAGGCTAAGAAAATTTCAGAAAACCACCTAGACCACCAGATCACTTTCCCAACTAAAAATGCAGGTTCAAGCATAATTTCTAAAACAATTTACCATACAAATGAAGAAAGTGTATTGTTTCCTGTTCTGAATGGACGTCCCGCGTGCTCCTTCCAACTCTCATGTGCTGACTGGCGAGACCTCACTGGTACCTCCCAACCAATGCTAGGGGTACTCTTCTTCCCCCTTGGCCCCCCGAGCCGCAAAGGGACCACACACTCACTATCCAGAGATTTTGACTAGCTCCCAGCTCACCTTGCAAGGCCAAGCTACCACTCCTCACCAAGATGGGTATCCCAACTCCCACAAGTTAAATTAGTCAAGTAGATATTTCTGTAGCATAACGTTATGCAAACAGAAGGTGATCCAACCTCCATCTCCTCCCTGCATTATATAGAGTTTCATTGTTCCTTACTTTCCAAAAATCTCGTTTAGTTAAGTTTTCAAAATTTAATTCCTAAAAATTCCTCCCCGTACAAGTGTCACCCATCCCCTTCGTTCCCCCATAAATTAATTTCTTTAATTAATTAATTATCTTTATTTCCCTCACCCACCTAGAGTTACTCCTAGAATCACTCCTAGGTGTCCCCAAATTCTCTTACAAGTTTTAATGGCTTTCCCTATTATTAAATTGCTTGTTCAGTTTAAATTAGAAAGCTCTTAAATGGTATATACTTTACTAATTTTGACTTTCTGCTTTTTCCCTTATGTTCCCCTTTTTCCTGTTTTATGTTTACATCTTTTCCTAGTTTCCTAATATTTTAGATTTCCCCTCTTTCCCCTTTTAATTAGAACTCAAAAAGGCAGGTGTGGAAATTAACCATTTTTCCCTTTTCTCATTTAATTAGTATATTTTAAATTATCAAAAAAATAAAACAATTAATTCCCCCCTTATTTTTAATTTTATTCAAAAAAAGATTAAAATTTTATTCCAAATTTTACTCCAGTTAATTTTTTTTATTTAAATTTTATTGCAATTATTCTTTTATTTTGTTTTTTTAATTTTATTCCAATTTTATTCTAATTAATTACCACTAGCATGATTTAGACCTAGACCTTAATTTTTGTGAAGGACGACATTTTATTAGGGAAAATGTTTTTTTTTTTTTTTAATTCTTATCACATTGTTCATCCTAAGGCCAACTAAGTTCATTCCTCTATCAAAACAATGTGACGTTCCCTTCAGGATGCACTAGGTCGTCCAAGGGTGCCACTCGCCTCATCTGTTCCCTTATGCAATGTGCTCTTCAGGACTCCCTACGTGCTCCAAGGGTGCCACTTGCCTCTTGATTGACTTGGTAGACATAAAAAACCCCTGGATTCAATACTCCACCTGGTGAACTTGTGGGAGACTAAGGGCCTCTAAGGAATAAGGCCCCGCACCTTATTGTGCACCCCTTAGAATCATCGTGAGTGACTATCGCAGTCTGCCTTCATGACATCGTGGATCCTCTCGAACTAGTTAAACATTAACCTATAGTTCGAGCCACGACATGAGTGCTAGTAGGTTGTGGCAGGGTTGTTGTCCACACCTATCCCTCAACATCTCTAGTAGTCATGCGTGATCCCTTTACTCCATATGTTAGTCTAGTCGACAAGCTATCGTCAGCCAGCCTGCATCATCAACAAATCATGTAAAAATATATCCATATCATGTCATCTAATCGGATGCACGAATATTATAATAATACAATCAACCCCAATGGTACACTCCCTGACTTGATCTAGAGTCCAAGGGGTTCCATCGATGCCTCTGCATCCTCGAGGTCCAAAATTCTTCACACTCAGTAAAATAGAGTCAATAGCACCTGTCTATGTGTAACAACCCTGGTTAAATAGTTGCATAGGGTTTATTAAGTATAGTTAATTAAATAATTAACTGTCTTAATGTGTATTAGTTAAGTAATGACTAACTATTAATAATATTAATTAATTAATTAACTATTGTTTAATAAATGTCGATTAATTAATTAATTGATTACTTAACACATTCAATGATTTGGGTAATGAATTAAATGGCTTAATAACTTTAAATTATTTATTATAAGACTTTACGTATGCAGGGGGGATGAAGCATTGAGTGGAGGGATAAGGTAATAAATGGTAGGATAAGGTAATGAATGGAGGGATAAGCATTAAAGGAGGGTAGGGAATCGGTGAATGGGGGGAGATATGATTGGGCAGAGGCCTTCAGGAAGGGGATTATGAAAAATTGGGAGGAGAGGACTATATTGGGCTATTGGATATTTTTCTAGTTTTGGGAGTTTGGTTTTGGAGATTGGGTGAGTTTTTGTAGGGGGCACTAGGTTGCTGGGAGTTTTGGGCTCGGGGGGCAGTAATCCTCATAGAATCCTAGAGCTAGTGAGCCGGAAAGGATGCTCCTAGCTAGTTGGGTGGTTAGTCGGTTTTGGGCAGGGTTTGGTCAGAGCATAAGGCTAGGCAAAGTAGCAGAGAGGACAACTGGATATTGGGATAATAGCATCTGCCAGAGGTATCTATATTCTTTTATGTAATTTATTAGATTGTTGTTCATAAATTTAATTTATGTTGCTTATATGTTGAATGAAATGGATTATTACTTATGTTGAATAATCTTAATATTTAAATTTATGAATTTTATTAGGATTAATTAATTTAGGTTCCTACACATGGTATCAGAGCTTTAGTTGACAATCTGCAGCCGAGGGCCTACCCACCTACTTAGAATTGACCCAGAAATAAACCAGAAAACCATAGAAACTGTTGTAAGATTGATGGAGGCCTGTTCACCTTCAGACCTGTAAGAAGCCTCACCTGTAAAAGCTTCAAACCTGTCAGAAGCCTCAACTGTACAGAGTGATATTTTTTTATAAAATGAACAGTTAAAAAATAAATAAATAAAATTAGAATAGAGTAAAAATATATCTGAATAGATATACATATTGAAATGAATTTGTATAATAAATAAGCACTCTTCCCACCAATCTCAGGGAGATTTTACGAAGTCTTTAAAGAAAAAAATAACATATCTAGGAAATATAATCAACAAAATAGAAAGAACAATCCCAACAAACAAATAAATATCTAGTCCCAACCTGAAATAAACAAACAAAGTCCCAAACCAAAACGAATTAAAACAAAATAAATCAGCGATATCAAACAAAACAAGTTGTCATATACAGGAAACCCAAAAAAAACATGAAAATATGCTACAAGAAGACAATGAACTCTTTACTAAAGAACTGAAAATTGAATAAGAGATCCGTACCCCAAACTTTATCTTATAAAACTGAGAAGGGTATTTTCTAGAGATTATATAAATATATATAACACTTGCATCTTGGGATCTACACCTTACCTACTAGGTTGTGTGTGCTTTACTAAACTGAGTAAGGTTGCATGCGCCTTTCCTAGTAGATGCATGTAAACTTTAATTTAAAAATAAAAATAAAAAAATTAATGCATGGACACTACATGCTCCTTCACATGCAACCTGGCTCTGATCTTTTTACCCTCTAATCTATTTACCTGAAATTCCATTTCCTCCATGTAGAAAGCTAGAAAGAATGTTTTAAAAAACAAAAAACAAAACGCAGGCGGTAGATCTAGTGCAGAAGAGCTTACGGGATTCGACCCCAAACCCCTAGAATACATAAGACCGAGTTTATTCACTTCTCGATAAAAGGGTTGTGTATTCCCCTGAGAAGCAATGATCTGGAGTTCATTCCATGTGATTTCTCTTTGTTGCTGAGTAACCTTGCCCATTTTGACCACCTCACTGAAGAGAAAATAAGATGGGTGAGGGATCCAAGCAAGGTTGTTTGCGCAGTCTACAACTAGAAATCCAAACTTTGGACCATAACCATCTGCTTTAAGCATAAAATTGAGTGTCAAATCCATGCCCACGCGACCTACAACCTGCAACCACACACAAAACCAATAATAATTGATGTAAACAAAAAAAAAATAATATAAATAAAATTATTGGGCCGAATATCCAATTATCAGGTCGACTAAGAACTGAAGACAAGTCCATGAGCTATCAATCTAAGCACCCAACACAACACAGAGCACTGAATCCACATGGAAGAGGAGCCCACAGGGGGCTTCTACATTGCACAACATGCCAATGATTACATGCACACCTCGTAGTGCCAGTACTCTCACCATCTCCGCTCCAATTCCACTCGCTTCCCCAGTGACAATTGTTGTTAGATTGGAAGCATTGATTCCTTGAGCAACTTCTTCAGCAATGGAGGCTGATCCAAACCCATTGGAACTAGATTTTCTCGTTACAAGAGAAAGAAGTCCCATTATCGAATTGAAACCAACAGTGATCAACAACAAATTCTTGATGGGAATAAGATCCTGTTAAGAAATTGGCGCTATAATATGATCCTTATATATATATCAAACTCAAATTCGCATCAATGCCCTCCCAACCAATAAAACAAAAAGTACGGGAATGAAAAATGTGGTTTGATTGAACAGAGACAAAAGATAAACCGAATGAATGAATATGCCTACTCGTATGGCATGGATGAATTACCAACCACAATCTTTACTCTCCAAACAAATTATTCTCTTCTTCAATATTCCCAGTCTCCAGGCATGGATGGTGCCTCTTCTACCCACACTCTTCATGCTTCTCTTCCTCTGCCAACACCAGAGACAATACAAGCCAATGACCAACGCCAGAAACCAAACACCTAACCACAAGGAGGAGAATCCATGAGAGAAGGCCATGGCGGCCGACCTTGTAACCAGAGACCTCGCAAGAAGAAACGATGAGGAAAAGAGGAATTAGGGTTATGATGATAAAGGTTAGGGTTTAAGGGGGTGCTGGAGGAAGCAAGGCGAGCACGTGAAATCCATGTGTGCTTGCACTTGTTTTTAAATTATTTTTATTTTTTTTTATTATTAAAATTTATATATATATTTTTTTGTGTGTTCGTTTAAATTTTTATTTTAGTGTAAAGTATAGTTAATTGTTTTAAAAAAATAATTAATTAATTCAACTAATTCAATTAATTATTTTAATTAACTCTCTTTAATTTAGTGTAAGGTTAATCTAAAATTAAAGTTAATTAATGATTTTAGGGATTAGATTAAATTTGGGTTAAATTAAATTTTGTTGGAGCAGACGGGTTTTGAACCCATGACCACTCACCATAGTCCAAGCCTTGGAAAACAACCAAACACCAACAAACCACATATGAGTTGTTATAAAATAAATTCTTATACATAAATAAATTAATAGTCATAAAATACTATCCTGAAGTATAATCTCCAATTATCCATGTTAACCAAACACTGAGTTTCCTACCCTCAACCACCGAGCCAAGTGCCAAGTCCCTCCATTCCATTCCACCAGTCAAAGCCAATCACCAAGCTTCAATGAATTGCCTCAAGATTACTACATCATATGACCACAAGTCCATAAACAATACCTAACCACAACGCACAAGCGCTAAGCTCCAATGCCTGAAAACCACTCTACAATCCTCAAGACTCACACCATGGATGATTTTAGTGGCTAAATTTCGCTCATGGACTAATTTTCCATGGTTTTTCCAAAAATGAGATTCTCTATTTTAAAAATGATTCGCCCAAATTCTATAGGATAAAATTATTTAACCTTAAAAATCACCAAAATTTTATACAAACTATATAAAATCCTTAGAAATTTGAATATTTTTACATAAATATCACCAAACATTTATAGTTGGCATACAAAAGATTAGTAAGATTCGCCAAGGTTTCTACATTTTAAAATAAATTTCCATCCTTAAAATCCTCCCTAAGTCTCGCACTTGCAACCACCAAGACACACAATTCAACTCATATGTAAAACACTCCAAGGAAATCTCACGATTCAAGCATCGAAGGATATCCTTAGACTCATTTCATCGACATTAGGTTGGAAGTCACCTTAATTAGTTGTAAACACAAAGTATAAGGACTTAAAACAAGATAAGTGAGAGGGGGCTTCATGCGCACTAGGCATGTAAGTTAGAGAAATTGGCTAGTATGGTGCAAAGCTAGCATAGCTACCGGGTGAGGGAGTCAATAGTTTTCTTAGGCTAAGAAATCAAGCTTAGATGCTTTATCCCTAACCTAGCCACTTCCCCTAAAGAGAGTAACATCTGTTTATAGACAAGTAAGAAAAAAACCTACGCCTAACCTTGTTTTCTAGTTAAGTTGCACAAATGTGAAATGTCCTTGAACTCACCCTGACAAATTTGGTTGATGCAGGTTAAATCATATAGGATGGTTAGGACTTGAGGGAATTGATTCAAAGGAGAATTGTCACAAGCAGCTCCAAAACCTCCAGCGCCGCCACCACCATCGTCGGAACTAGCTCTCATACTGCACTCTTTGGAGGCCATAAATGAGAGTTTAAAGGGGTGACAACCAACAGGGATCAAAGTGGAACCCCCACCATATGGAACAGGTAATCCAGAAGTGTCGAGGGATTCAGGGGGATGACCTCCACCCGAAGGCATCATTAGAGAAATGGAGAAGATGAAACTTCCAGAGTTTGTTGGGGGTCGCGCCAGTGAACATGTAGAAGCATGGTTGGAAGGCATGACAAGGTGTTTTTCCTTAAGGGACTATGCGTCCACCTCAAAGGAGAAGATAGCGATTTTTTAGTTCAGATACATTGCCTTGAATTGGTGGGGAAACCTGGAAAGACAACTGCATCTTACCCCGAACACAGTATCTTGGGAACTTTTCGAGGAGAGGTTTCAAAGGAAATATCTACCATCTTACTATGAAGAACAACAGATAGGAATTTTTTATGCCTTAGTATAGGGAAACAAAACCATAGAGGAATATGAGATTAGGTTTATGGAATTGGTCAAGTATGTTTCATTTATGGATAATGACCAACGACAAGTAGAATGCTTTGTCTATGGGTTGAACCCTAAGATAAGGGCTATGGTGCGGATGTGGAAACCGTCTTCAGTAGCAGAAGCTGTGGAAAATGTGTGTTATGCGGAGGAACACATGAACTTAACTAGAGGTACAAGACCTTCCTTTCCGCATCGTCCTGGATTCATGGGGAAGGCCCTTATGACATTTCCCAGGGGAGGGGGCTCAAGGCCACCTCCATATGGTAACAATGTCGCACCAAGGATAGTAGCCATAGGGATTTCGATGGCAGCGAGTGCAGCATCTCTTTCATCACCAACGATGCAGATAGGTCCACAGCCATCTCAGGGAGCAACTAGTAGGGGCAGGGGTTCCAGGGGAAGGAAATCATTTCAAAGACAGTCACAGAATAGTGTGTAGGTTCAATATCATGTTACCTGTTGTGGATGTGGAGGACTCCATTACCAGCGTGACTGCCCAGAGTTACAATCAGGATTTGTGCATAGAGAAGGAAAGGCCCCAATGGGAAGAGCAAGTGGAAGCCACTAGATTTACGAAGTAGTTAATAATCACCAGGCCGAACATCAATCCATGATGGTGGAGTCATCAGGTACACTAAATCATATCAATGTAAACATTTTATTTGATTCTAGTGCTACAGATAATTTCATTTCACCATCTGCATTAGAAAAGAGTGGGTTGGCAGCCTATGAGCACGATGACTTTAAACAAGTCAAAATGGCTTCGGGGGAAAAACAAGCGGTAGGACCTAGTTTTGATAATTGTATAATAGACCTGGGAGTGTGTACTACCAAGTTGAAGGTATACGTCACTACTCTCGGGGCATATGACCTAATCATTGGAATGGATTGGTAGATTGTTTCGCAAAAAGGGTGCTCTCAGTAGACGATGAAGGAAGGCCAATGGAGATCTAGGGAGTACGGAGAAAGGGGTCATTACACTTTATCTAAGCTATGAAGGTTAAGTGATGCTTGAGGCAAGGGTGTCGACTATATGTAGTGGAAGCAGTGAATGAAAGGAAGGGACCCTCCTTGGATCAGTACCCGATATTGTCATTATCTAAGGATGTTTTTCCGAACAAGTTACCATGGTTACCTCCTGAGAGGGAGATTGATTTTACTATTGAGATAAAACCTAGTGTAGAACCAATTTCCAAGACTCTGTATCGGATGACAGTGCCAGAACTTTGTGAGTTGCAAATGTAGTTGAAAGAGTTATTGGACTTAGGGCTAATAAGGCCCAATGTCTCACCTTGGGGTGCTCCAGTAATTTTTGTAAAGAAGAAGGAGGGTTCCTTACAATTGTGTATAGATTATATGGACTTGAACTATGCTATAGTGAAAAATAGATACCCAATGCCGCGGATAGATGACCTCTTCGATCATATGAAAGGAGTAGCGGTATTCTCAAAGATCGATTTGCGATCAGGGTATCACCAGTTAAGGATTAAGGAAGGAAATATTCCTAAAACTTCCTTTCGAACTTGGTTTGGACATTACAAGTTTGTCGTATTACCTTTTGTATTGACCAATGCACCAACAGTATTCATGAGCCTCATGAACGGTGTATTTCGGAAGTACTTAGATCGTTTTGTATAAGTCTTTCTAGATGACATCCTCATCTATTCCAAAAATGAAAGAGAACATGAGGAACACTTACAAGTGGTGTTGTCCTGCCTTAGAGAGAACAAATTGTATGGGAAGTTTTCGAAGTGTTCTTTCTTTCAGAAAGAGATCCACTATTTAGGTCATATCATTTCCTGTAAAGGAATCTCTGTGGACCCAGAAATGGTAAACGCCATTATGGAGTGTCCAGTGCCGAAAAAATTCCTATGAGGTGAGAAGCTTCATGGGGCTAGTAAGTTATTATTGGAGATTTGTGGAAAGATTCTCAAAAATAGTGAAACCCATCACCACTTTGCAGCGCAAGGGGGTCAGGTATGAATGGAAAGAAGAATGTGATAGTTCATTCATTGAGCTTAAGAGGTTACTAACTAGTGCGCTAATTCTACGAGTGTCCGATATGGAAGAGGACTTCACAGTCTTCATAGATGCCTCGAAGAAAGGGTTGGGGGCCATGCTCATGCAGGATGGAGGAGTGATAGCTTATGCGTCAAGGAAGTTGAAGAAACACGAAGAGATATACGTGACTCATGATTT
>JASDQU010365640.1:0-11589 GCA_032191745.1 Picea mariana
CACTTGGGGAGAGGAAGGAGCTGCATAAAGAAGGCCAAAGGCGTCGAGTTCAGTTGCAGAGGGGATCATCGCGACCTTCAGGTGCCATCGGACCTGATCTTAATACTGTTTCTAGTATTGAAGCAAATCAAGGCAAGAGTGGGTGGTTGAAGCCTCCTTTCGTTCATTAAATGAGGGGAATGGAGAGTCTGGCGAGCTGCCTGCTCGTAGAGGTCCTGTGTATCGATTCTTTCAACGAATTCATGCCGAAGTCCTCGACTCGACGGAGAAGTCTACGCATGCTAGCTGAGCACTTCATGGCTCAGCTACCCTCCTTACAGGAGCCATGCATAGTTAAGGTGGCATTTAAAAGAAGATATCAGTACGAGTTTGACTGAGGGGACACCAAGCCTTGAGTGACTGGACACGCCTCTGTGAGATGAATTTTCCTGAGTATATAGACTCAGTCTTGGTATTTTGTAAGTATCGATGGTAGGGCACAGCTCCCGATTGTAAAGTTTTAACAGACTCTAGTTCTCTAGTTATGTATTGGTATGTAAGATTTCTTGTTTAATGACATACAGTATTCTCACTCCATCTGGTTTTCATATCATACTGAGAGAGTTCGTGATCGACTGATTCATGCAAATGGTTGCAATTATGTTATGATAAAGGATTTATTGTTGCATTGTTGTATTCTCCAGTTTTCTGCATTTGAATGTAAGAAGATCTTGTGTTTAGATGTTATCCTCTACAGTCTATTAGAAACCTGATGTTTACGACAGACCCTTACATCCTTCTGATACAAGTCTTCCCCCTACTCACCCTTACTACAACTCACTGTCTGAAGTTATCTAAGACCTCATTTTCCCATGCATGCCTGGCCTAGTTTCGGAGTTAGAGCCACATCGTCTTGAGTTAACCTCCATTTGATCACCCCATTAAACAAAACGTGACATTAAACTGATGGGCGTTGGGCTCTGCTCCTGCTGCAATCCAGGAGTGACTTATGTCACCAACATTTCTGGTGTCGTTGTTGGGGACGAAGTTGAAGATTTTCCCTGGGAAGAACGACATTGAGCCTCTGATTCTAAAGGTGCATCAGACATCAGAACCCTTAAAGATTGATACTGTGCACCTGGCAAATCCACTGTGGTGACTCCATTGTTTCCACATCATTGTTTCAGCTATGACTACTATTAGCACACCTGAAAGCTTACCCTAAGGAGCTTTCTCGAGAAGGCTTCAGCAGCTGCTTTCTCAATCTGAGAATCTTCCTGGGGTAACGACAACATTAAGATCTAGCCTTTGATGGTGAACAAGGACCAGGCATATTTGAAGCTGTGCATCTTTCACCTGGTGACTCCATGATTCGAGGATCAATTGGCGACTCCACTGTTTCGATATGGAGAAAATTATGGCTCAAAGGTTTTCTTTCTGTGACTTTTCCCAAATAGTTGGGTTTCCTAATGCACTTCCTGATAGAGACCAATGGGAAGATTTCCTCCCTGAATTTCATGCAACAAGTTGGGAGGAACCAGCCGAGCATTTACTGGACTTCCATGAGGCTATCCACCGACACAATATCACGCATGAGGATGTCCAGATTAATCTCTTCAGGTATTCATTAAAGGGAGTTGCTCTTGAATGGTGTCGGTCTCTTCCCGTTGCAAGCATCCGCTCTTTAACAGGTTTTCATACAGCTTTCAATTCATTTTGTAAAGACTACTATCCAGCTGATGGTTTGTTTGAAAATTGTTGTGAGGAGTTTTATTCGCTTCAGGAAGCCTCTACTAGCCCTGAAGACCAGGTCCATGATGAAGCCCTTACTATGGAGGAAAGCATCTGCTATGAAAATATAGAGGTGTTGGACGATATTAATTGTGTTAGCCCCAAAATGGAAGCATCTAACATCATATCAGATGCATCTGTTCTTTTAGATATTCATGAAAATCAACACGCTTCTTGTGGAGATTATGAGTTTCCAGAGCAGATGTGGTCCATGGTAGATGGCTCACCTGAGTATCGGGTTGAAGCAGATATTCCTAGCAACCCTGCTTCTGAGGACGGAGGCCTTCCCGTTTTTAAAGAAGAAATTATTGTGGAAGTGGTTTCCTCTCTTTTTCTCTAAGGGGTTTCTCACGATATATGTTTACCTAGGATTAAAGAGAAAAAGATTACGTGTGAGCAGCCAGAACCAGTACGTCCCACTATCTCTAAAACAGAAATTTTTGACAGGATCATTGTTCTGGAGGAGGATCATATCAATGAAGGACAACCCCTTTTGATATATATTATAGTGATGATGAGAAGCAAGCTTATCCTACTTTTGATCACTATAGAGATATTGAAGAGCCAGTCAGAAAACAGAACCACCCCATGGTCCCTATTTATGATGAATACGAATCGGACCTGGGGGAGACCGAACCAGAGGAGCAGAATATTTCCTGTCCAGAGCCAGTCAGCGAGCAGCCACTTCCCTAGAGCAGCGAGTCTACGTCAGTTGTCCACCATCAACCTGTGCTTATCAAAGATATTCAGCCATAGGTGAATAGTTGTGTAGCAGAGGAGGGTGTCTGTCGCCCATTTTCTGGAATTTTCCACTCATTTTATGACCCTGTCTGCAAGTACATGGAGTGGCATTTCCCCTATGCCTTGGAGCCACCCTATTTCATCTCAAATCTAGCCTGTAGGGAGGAGTTGAAGAGTGTAACCGCTATGTTGCCACGGTTACACCATCCGCTGATGATCATCAACAGAAGGAAGGAACTTCTATCCAGGAAGTTGCTTGAATGGCTATGGTGGAAGTTTTCTTTCACCTAGCCCATGTAAAGTGTTTTATTAGCTTAGGACTGTACATAAATAAGCTCCTGTAAGCATGAACGTTTGGTTTGTTTTGTTTTTATTTATTTTTCGGCCTCTATTTTCAGCAGCGGGATGTTTTGAGCCTGACTCCATAGCCCAACAGCAAGGCACTGAAGCTGCGGAATGAGTTCTTAGAGCATCACAGGGACGACTCTATCCCCCATGGAGCCTAATGTTAGTGATTATTTTTGTCTTAGGCACAAAATCACCCAGGTCTATAGGTTGCTCAGGAAGTGCCCCAGCGCAGCGCGGGAGAATCCCTGTTTTTCTGGTAGTAAGGCAAGCGAGCGGGCAAAATAGAGTTGGCAGCATCCAAGATCGATTTTACAAAGCAAATCGATGGTCACCAGGTTTTTGGAGCTACCGAATTGCCCAAGGTTTAACGGAAAGGACAACCCTCGTATTTCAATCAGCAGGTTCAGATCGTCCGATCTAACTGGGGCAAGTGGTAGCTTGTTGGCATATCGCGGATTGGGGTTTCAAGGAACAGGGAGCCCTTAGCTCATTGCACTTGGAAGTACCGATCAGCGAAATGTCGAAAGCGCCTTTGGCACCGAGCCCACGATCTCAGCCCTGGGTCATATCAAGCGAGCCTGCAAACGAGGGCGGCTCCCTTGTAAATATTGAACTCCCCCTCGTCCGTTCATCCTAAGGACGTGTGTCGTAAGATCTGGCCGCGTCGGCGTTTCAGTGGTTGGGAGTTCGTGGGGTGAGAGTTTCATGTTGTTCAACATCGCAAAACCCTGAACCCTGATAGCACCGAAAGCATAGAAAGTGGGGCCCACGGTATCACGAAGTGTTTTCAGCTGTCCATCCAGAGCGGACACCTGGCAACAAGTAGAGCCATCTTAGCACTTCGCCCATCGCGACTCCAACACGCAAAGAGCAGCTCCGTTATTTTCTGATGTGCGAGGTGCCGGGAGAATCCCGGACCTGGGCCCATGGCATCGCCAGGAGAGGTAAGAACCATCAGATCTAGAGGGACGCGTGGTGCTAGATTAAGCCGTCTCGACATATCTCTCATCGCGATTTCAATCAACAAATATTATCCCTTTCATATTCGCGAACGCTGAAAGCATATGGTCACAGCGCATGGTCACTTGGGGAGAGGAAGGAGGCGCATAAAGAAGGCCAAAGGCGCTGATTTTAGTTATAAAGGGGATCATCGCGACCTCCAGGTGCCATCAGACCCGATTTTAATATTGTTTCTAGTATTGAAGCAAATGAAGGCAAGAGCAAGTGGTTGAAGCTTCCTTTCGTTCATTAAATGAGGGGAATGGAGGGTCTGGCGAGCCGCCTGCTCGCAAGGGTCCTGTGTATCGATTCTCTCAATGAAGCCATGCCGAAGTCCTCGACTCGACAAAGAAGTATGTGCACGCTAGCCGAGCACTTCATGGCTCAGCTACCCTCCTTACAGGAGCCATGCGTAGTTAAGGTGGCATTTAAAAGAAGATATCAGTATGAGTTTGACTGAGGGGACACCAAGCCTTGAGTGACTGGACACACCTCTGTGAGATGAATTTTCCTGAGTATATAGACTTAGTCTTGGTATTTTGTAAGTATCGATGGTAGAGCACAGCTCTCGATTGTAAAGTTTTAACAGACTCTAGTTCTCTGGTTATGTATTGGTATGTAATATTTCTTGTTTAATGACAGACAGTCTTCTCACTCCATCTGGTTTTCATCTCATACTGAGAGAGTTCGTGATCGACTGATTCGTGCGAATGGTTGCAATTATGTTATGATAAAAGATTTATTGTTACATTGTTGTATTCTCCAGTTTTCTGCATTAGAATGTAAGAAGATCTTGCGTTTAGATGTTATCCTCTACAGTCTGTTAGAAACTTGATGTTTACGACAGACCCTTGCATCCTTCTGATACAAGTCTTCCCCCACTCACCCTTACTACAACTCACTGTCTGAAGTTATCTAAGACCTCATTTTCCCATGCATGCCTGGCCTAGTTTCGGAGTTAGAGCCACATCATCTTGAGTTAACCTCCATTTGATCACCCCATTAAACAAAACGTGACATTAAACTGATGGGCGTCGGGCTATGCTCCTGCTGCAATCCAGGAGTGACTTCCATCGCCAACATGTGTAATCGATGTTTTACGATGATTTTTAGTTAAATTGAGTTCAGTTTGATGTTTATAAGGATTCAATACATGATATGTGTGTAACAGGGTGAATTCACAGTCTGATATCGCGTCTGATACACGATCTGGCACTCCATATGGCAGGCAATCCAGCACTCGGAGCGCAAAGGAGTTGGCGGTTGGTACATTGGCAGCCTGTGGTGGTTGAATCGGCAACCTGGGTTTTGTGCCCCCTCATGGGCTCCAACTACAGATCTCATGACATCTCAAATTGGGCGGTTATGTTGATTACTGAGTGGCTCACAGATTTTCTAGAAGCCAAAGTTGTTAGAGTGCATTTAATGGATTTTCCATTTTTAGAGGAGGTCAACCCTTCCAGTGGTCGACCTCTCAAACTGTAATTCACTTATAAATACCACTAACAGTGGAAAGACCATAGACAAAATTTTAAGAAGAAGTGTCATTGTGTAATTCAGACATATTTTGCAAACTTGTGTTCCAGACTGCGTTTTTTAATTAATGACAGAATCGTGTTGATTTGACCCTGTGTTTTGTTGTTGAAGAGTAGCCATGACCTGTTGGGGGGGCCACTAGTGGTCTGGGTGGCTGTATAGATAGATATATTGTGTATTTAATTTTCTTAGTTAGAATTTACTTCGTTTCTTTGTTGTATGTATCCTTTAGTTTTAATTACTGTGCATTTGATTGTAATTTAACTGCCTAATTCATCTTTTGCATATTGCTTATAGGAGCTGGTTATTTGTCATGCTATGTTTCTTGTTTCTTAACAATTGTCCTGCAAGCTACTAACTTAGATGATTTATTGAAGTTTTAAATTGGTTTCTGCAAATTAAAATAGAGTAGAAAAAACAGAGGATTAGTGTAGATAGAGTTTCTTTTTCAAGCTTCGATGGATAAATAATTGCAAGTTTTATTAGTTGTAATCAAGCTAGATTTAATTCTCAGTTCATTTATGTTTTCATAGATCTATTTGGTTTATTAATCTTGTTTTAGTATTCTAGGATAGAAATAGATTTTGGGATTATGTTTGTAAAAGCATTCTAGTTTGAAATCTGAGTTTTAATGATAGGACTAGTCCAGTTTAATTTATAAAATCTCAATTATAGACTTGAATTGCAATTTTAATTAGAAGATTGGATTTGAATTAAGATTTTTAATCATAAGTTTGTAAATTTTCTTGAGTTTGCTTGAATTATTATAAGAGTGCTTTTAATCATTGATGATTGATGCATGAAATTTAGAGACTACATGGATTTTCAGGATACTTAGTGTTGCTTCTATGATTGTAAAGCTTTCGTTAGATTGATTGATTCACACTTTCCATTTCTCTATAGAAGTCAGCATTGAATTAATCCCCCTTGATCTATCATTAAGAGTCAGATTCCATCGTGATGTTATTCGACACCGAAGACATAATCATCATCTTTGAATTCTCTTTTCTTGTTATTGAAAATTAAGAATAGTTTTGATTAATTAGAATCTGAATATAGTCATGATGCTTTTTTATTAAGTAAGTTAAGATTTCTCCTTTGCAAAATAGAAATTATTATGAGTTTTTTTTTAAGAATAGATTTTACTTATTGAAATAGTCTTGACAGGTTAGTCGTTTGTTTGTTTATTTGCTTAAATATAAAAGATCAAAAGTAATTTACTTGTTGTTGCTCATTAGGTTGAATAGATTAACTTGTTTAAAGTAGGTTATGATTTGCTTCTTTAGAAATAATCCATCAATCCATTGTTTGAAGTTGCTTAGGGTAATTAGTTCAAGATCATTAACATGATTTTCTAATTGATAAAAATGAAACAGTCATTTCTTAAGTAGATTGATCCTTAGATAGACCATCCCCTTAGATAGTCAATACTTCCATCAGATTTTCTATCTTGGCTCATACAGTGCCACAACTCTAAGTTTACTTACCTCGGGTTAACAATTTAATTGAGGGATTTAGTGCATATAGAATACCAATCAGGGGGCATGAGCAGGAGCATGAGGGTTACCATGCCATCAGTGTTTCCATCAATGCCAAAGGCGGAGATTGTTAGACAGATGGTTTTCATTGATGTCAGCGACTAGTGGATTGATGTAAACTAATGTGATGGATGTATTTGGAGAAGTCACCAAAGTGGTCTCCTTATGGTGTAGCTCTAACCATGGCCCCCACAGGAAGGCCCTTTGAATAAGTCTACAAGAAACCCATAAGTATGGTTATGGATCTTGTATTTGATCATGGAATTGGGTCATGAAGGATGGAGTAAATTAAGGTAACTCACTCATGGATGGATAGTCCTCATCATGTCATTTCTGGTAATAGGTAGTATGCCATGTAGTTCCTCACAGATGAGGAGTTATGGCCTTATCAAGTTAGAATCCATGAAGAATGGTCAAGAAGCCCCTAGTTTGTTACAAGTCGTTAATGAAAGGGTAAAGTGGTTGTAAAAAGAAAGTTAAGAATCCCCTAAGTTCAAGGAAAGAGGTTACCCAACAAAAGTATAAATACACCTCAAAGAGTCATTCATAAACATATTCACTCACTTATTCTATTGAATATATTCTAGTGAACTAGTGTTATTTTGGCTAAGTTTGCGACAGTAAAATATGAGGTAGTGAAGAATGAGGAGTACGAGAGTTTCAACAGTGCATTGGTGAGTGGGAATATCTGAGGAAACCCCTTTTTTTTATCCCCGCGGGTAAGACTACTAGTGTCCTGTGAGGAATCCCCACAGGTTGCAATATAATTGTCACGCAAGGCCCCGCAAGATAGGATGTCTTAGTCCCTTGAGGATAAGACACGTTTATGGGAAATGATGGTATCAGGTCCCTGAAGACAGAAGATAACTTACAGGTCTACATTGCAGTGTTTCAGGTCAGCTACAGAGGTACTAGTATCTTTGTGTACTTGTTGTGAAGGTTATGCTTGATTATGATGTGGTGAAAGTTGGAGGCATAATTGGCATATTGGTGATGGTATGATACACGGTTTGAGGTGCATCTTGGTTACATATTGATGATGTGATGGTAATTCCTTTGGTATCTTGTTGAGGAATTGGTATATGTTTGAGTCATATCTTTGGTGCATGGTGTGAGGCATATTCTTGGTACATGTATGTCTTAGTGATGTTGGTACATGTTGAGGTTGACGCATGATATGGCACGTGTTTGATACATGGTTGATGTACTTGGTATAGTACATGGTTGATGCATCATATGGTACAGGTTGATGTACATGGTTGATGTGCATAGTATGGTACAAGTTGATGTACATGGTTGATATGCATGGTATGGTATAAGTTGATGTACATGGTTGATGTACAAGTTGATGTGCATGGTTGATACATGTTGATGTACATGATTAATGATTGATGTACATGGTTTGGTGATGGTTTTTGTATCCATGTGAGTGGTTACAGTTGGTTGACGATGGTATATCAGTGACAGAGTGACAGTGGTTGATTGATGTAATAGTGACGGTGACAGGTTAGTTGATGTGACAATGACAGTTACAGGTTGATGGTACAATGACAGTGACAGGTTGGATACAATCATAGGTTGACAGTGGCAGTGATTGTGGTAGTGACTATTGGTCTACATTTATATTTCAAGGAGACAGGATTAGGCAAGGAAAGGGGGTTGTATCCTCCTTCCAGTTGTAGTAGGAGAACATAGGGATTTGGATCTTCAGGTTGGAACCTGAGAATCCTAGGGTTGTAGCCTCCTTCTGGTTGGAGTGAGAGAATTCAGGGAGTTGTAGCTTCCTTTAGGTTGGATCCTGTAAATAGAGGGTCGTAGCCTCCTTCCAATTGTAGCTAGAGAATTGGGAAGTTGGTACTTCCAATGAATGTATTATTTTGATATATAAGAAAATCATTATGTGGATTTCTCCCATTTTGGTTTCCACGTAAATTATGGTGTACTTTGTTTATGTAGATGTTTATTATGCTTTGTTGATTTATATTTCTCATGATATATTGATCATATACTAATGATGATGTTAATGATTACATATTGTGGTTAAAAGTGATAATAAAGTGCTCATACTGATTCCCCCCCCCCCTTCTCTCAGTATTCCAACAGAAAAGCAGCCTATCTTGTTCTTAAATTGCACTTTAGATAACATGGGTAAATTTACCATATATAGAACTCCATATTAAAACTTATAAAACAATTTTTGGAGCAACGTAGAAGCGTGGGCATGCATTTTAATTTGGTCACTTAGTATGGTTGCAACCTTCCAAATTAAAAAAAAAGTTTTTGCATCTTTTGTACAACAACCTTTTTAAACTAACAATTTCAAACTTAACAACATGAATAGGTATAATATGATAAACCACACCCCAAAAAACTTTCATGACTCAAATCTAATGCATAATAAAACCTTCGCTTACATTTTACAAACATGTTGGGAATTTCTAGTGTTTTACTAGGCATCTCTTGCCTATCTTTGCATAATAGAGTCTTTTATGACTAAAAATGCAAAACTAAGTATATAGGCTTATACAAAATGACTTAACAAAACATTTACAATTTGAAATTGAATGAGTTTTGAGACCTAGGCATGCATTTTAGTGTAGTCAGGCATGCATTTTAGTGCACCAAGGAAAAATTTACACCAACGCAAAATTTTCCCTCTTTGTCCTAGAAGACAATTTTTGGTATTTTTGCAGGGGAAAGGGTTTTAAGTTTCAAATTGCACAAACAAAGGTATAGAAAGATGTAATACTTTTCTACAACTCTGTAACTTGTAATATTTCCTCTAATATTGACATATTTATTCTATTATAGAAATTAGAGGTAAGATTTATTCCATTATGTATGTATAATTGCAGCTACAACTACAGCTACAATTTCACTATTTATGGTTTTTGGTTCTGTTGGAGACTGTGCCCCACTTGGGGAAGTTTATTATTGGTTGTTTTTGTTGATACTCTTGTGCATTACCTCTGGAAGAGTTGCGCTAAAGTTGTTTGGTGATACCCAATTGCTTCGTGCGAGTTGTAGTTGCAGTGGTAGTTGCAGTTGCAGTTGTAGTAGCAGTTGCAATTATAGTAGCAGTTGTAGTTGCCATTTATTAGTGGTGTCATCTCTGTGGTGCCAGTTCTAGTAATGCACCTATCTTAGTGCCAGCTCTATGGTGTGCTATCTTGGTGCCAGTTCTCTGGTGTTGCTCAGTTTTCTACCCTCGCTAGGGTTGGAAAAGAAGAAGATAAGTATTTTTTATCAGGGTTTCTTCAGTGTTGGTTTACTCTTGTGAATAGAGCTTGTTCATGGTTGTATTGGAATATTGGAAACAATCTCTCTAAGAAAAGTTGGTTAGATTTTTCCCCCATTTAGGGTTTTCCCAGTATAAATCTTTGTGTCCTCTTGTTCTTGTTTATTTGTTGCTTATATATTTCAGTATATGATTATTGAATGTTAAAAGAAGATAAAAATGATGTGGTAAATATAATAGTAATGAAACTAATGAAAATATAGCAATGAATCCTTGTGAATAGAAATCATCCCTATTGGAGTGAAAATGCACTCATGATTGTAAAAACATGTTAATAATCAATTTACAACTTAAATATTAAATTATGGAGGATTATGCAACTTTGGGCATGCACTTTCCTATAGCCAAGTTTAACAAATTGGCCCTTCAGTTTTACAAGGAAAGTTTTAGTCTTTATGCACATCATGTAGTTTTTAGTCTAGAAATACCAATATAAGGCTATGTCAAGGTGTAAGTTCACAAATTACAACTTATTCAAGTTGAACCACTCAATTTGGGTCAAAATTGAGACTAGGGCATGCATTTTACTCTAAGGTAGTTTTGACTTCAAATTCACATGAAATCCCAAATTTAGGTGCCTAAAATCAACCTCTTATGTTCTAAAAAAATTATTTATATGACATAGGTAGATACAAATACATATATTTCCATAATACAACTTATAAAACTATTTTAGGTGCTGCGGGGAATCTTGGGTGTGCATTTTAATTTTGTCACTTAGTACAGTTTTAACCTTCCAATTTACAAGGAAAATTTTGCCTCTTTTGCACAACAACTGTTTTTTAAATTGCAATTGCAAAATTAACAACATGATCAGGTCTAATATGATAAACCACACCCCCAACAACTTTCACAACTCAAATCTACAGTATAATAAAACCTTGACTTAGCTTTTACAAACAAGTTGTGCATTTCTAGGGTTTTACTTGCCATTTGTTGCCTATTTTTGCACAGCAGAGTCGTGTATGACTGCAAACAAAAAACTAAGTATATAGGCTTATGTAAAATGACTTAGAAACTCGTTTATAGTTTGAACCACTCAAATTGAATGGTTTTTCAAACCTGGGGGTGCATTTTAGTGTAGCCTAGCATACAATTTTCACCAAGGCAAAATTTGCCCTCTTTGTCATATAGAACAAATCTTGGTATTTTTCCATAGAAAAGGGTTTTAATTTTCCAATTGTACAAACAAAAGTACAGACATATGTACAAATTTTCTAATGATCCCCACATACCTTCCTCTAGCATCAATGGATTTAAACTTCCAACCCCCAAACAATCTAGTTAGATAGCTAACTATTTATCCCCATTTGACATTGTCTCTTATAGGAGAAGGATGTCAGGTTTATTCACATCAAT
>JASDQU010365651.1:0-11588 GCA_032191745.1 Picea mariana
TTCTTCTTACAGGCTGTGAGGATGGCCATCTTCGAAAAATGATCAACGACCACAAACACATAGTCATTTCCTTGCTTGGTGGACGATAAGCCAGACATGTAATCCATTGAGATGGATTCCCAAGGCTTCTCTGGAATAGAAAGAGGGGTGTATAAGCCTTGATTCTTGATGGTTGTCTTGGAAATGGCACAGGAATTTCAATATCTGATATACTTGCTAACGTCCTATCAAAGTTTTGGACAATAAAAATGTTTCTGAAGAACAACCACAATTTTCTCTACGCCAAAATGTCCCGCAACCCGATTGTAGTGGGTTTCCCAAATCAGCTTTGCACGCTTGCTTGTAGGAACACCAAAATGGCCCAAGTGGCATAAGATTCCATCCTTAATGTAAAAATTAGTGACAGTTGCGCATGTACCCAAGAGTTGATATGTGGTGGCAAAGTCTAGATCTTGCTGATAAAGTTGGGGCCACTCAGATGCTTCATGTCATAGGAATGGAGCACAGTGGTGAGTGCAGCCACAGGAGGATGACTGAGGTAGTCAGTGACACGATTGGAGATACTTGTCTTATACTTGATGTTTATATGGAACTGGTGCAGGTAGGTGGACCACTTCTGATGGAGTTCATTCTGTAATTTCCCTTGTGTGTGTATGAACTGCAGAGGCTTGTGATCGGTGTGTATGATCATCTCTTTCGCTAGAATGTAATGTTTCCATTGACGAAATGCTTGTACAATGGAATACATTTCCTTGTCATAGGTGGGGTATTTCCGGATAGTATCGGAGAGTGTCTCATTATGGTATGCCATCGGATGCCCATGCTGAGTGAGAACTCCGCCCACAACATAGTCAGATGCATAAGTCTCAATCTCGAATGGTTGCTATAGATCAGGCAAAGAGAGTAGTGGAGTTGAGCACAAGTTATGCTTTAGATCATTGAATGCTTTTTGCTTCTCCTACCACCACATGAACTTGGCCCTACCATCACCCTTGTTCACCTGACTGAGGGCCCATGCAATATGGGAGAATCCCAACACGAAACGTCGGAAGAAGTTGGCTAGTCCCAAGAAACTCCGAAGCTTGGTCAGTGTGGTCCGAGCTGGCTAGTCATGGATGACTTGGATCTTTGCTAGATCAACATGTACCCCATGCTCATCAAAAATGTAGTCAAATTATTGGACCCTGTTCATGCCAAAAGATCATTTTTCCAAGTTGGCATAAAGCTTGTGCTACCACAGAGTGCTCAAAACCTACAGAAAATGCCGCATGTGCTCCTCCCATGTTCTACTGAAGATGAGGATGTCATCCAAATATACTACCACAATGGAGTTGGGTGAAGGGTCTCAATACATCATCCATCAAACTCATGAAAGTGGCTGGTGCATTTGTTAAGCCAAAGGGCATGACTAGCCATTCATAGAGACCTTTTTTAGAATTGAAGGTTGTCTTCCATACATCAGTTGGTTCGATGGGAACCTGGTGGTAGCTAGACTTTAGGTCAATCTTACTGAAGAAATTGTACCTCTTGAGTTCGTCAAGAAGGTCATCAATCCTGGGAATGGGTAGCGGTTCCTAACTATGATTTTGTTTAAGGCTCTGTAATCAATGCATAGTCGTCAAGTCCCGTCCTTCTTTTGCACTATTGGCCCTTGACCAAGTTTTGGAAGTTTTTTGGTCATATTGACCTATTTTGGGACTTTGACAGCCATTGAAGGAGGAGCACAATACAAAGCGGAGATCATGGGATCTCGGCCCACTTTTGGGTCCATTTTGGTTTTTTGGGAATATGTAATGGGATTAGGATATTGGCCCATGGGTTTTACCCATGCTTAGGCCTATTTTGTATGTATAAATAGTAAGCTAGTGAGATAGAGGATAGATCGACATCTATGTGATGTATGCTAAGTGCAAGTAAGGCCTATAAGTGCTTTGTGCCTATATGAGACTTGCAGGGCTAAGTGCAAGTCATTTCAGGAAGTTGGAAAAGGCTTTGTGCTGTAATGGAAGGAAGAAGGATCTAGCGAGCTGCGCAGATCTTCTGTCCTGTGTGCAGTAGGGTTTTTATGGCTCTGTGCTTGTAACTGATTGAAGATGCTAATAAAGAAGAAGAATTGGTGGATGTAGCCCCAGGGTGGGGGCGAACCACATAAATACTGTGTTGTGTTGCTTTGCACTTGTCTCAATGTGTTTATGTTCCCATTTTGCTAAGTGCTATGAGATGACTGGATAGATCTGCTTATGCTTAAGCGATACTGATACGTAGGATGTTAGATCTGATACACATGAATAGGCTTAGTGCCTAATCTGTTAGATCTGATGTAGTTTACCGATGCTAAGTGCCTGAATATGTTAGATGTCTATGAATGGTGCGAAGCCCCGTGTTATCAGCGAAGTGGATATTGACTGCACATTAAAGAACCAACAATGATAAGTGCTTTATTAAGTGTTAGAATCACATATTTGTGTCCCAGCTAAGGTTGCAGACACCTGAGTCTTGCAACCACTCTTGCCTCTACCTTAGGTGAGACTTCATCTGCTTTGCAGGTGTTGCCAAAAGGGCAAGTAGTTAGGGATTTGGTGGTGCGCTTTTGAGTGTTGAACCCTGGGTCTTCCCTTGTGCCAACAAATGGTTCTGTTGCCGCAACATGAAACTATGATTGCTGGGAACTGAGAAAGAGGAAGCTCTGTGCAAAGATTCATCCCGAAACTGTGAAATCTCTGTGCGTATATTTGTGCCCTAGTGCGCAGTATTCTACTTGATCTATAAATCTTTGTACTAAATAAAGAAGGTTATATCTGAGAGAAAGAAGCCCGATCTGAAGAGAGAAGGCCCGATATGAAAGAAAGGAGGTCAGATCTATAGAAAAGAAGCAGGATCTGGAAGATTTGTGCTCCAAGAAAGGTAAAAGCGAGAAGTTCTGATTGAAATAGGTCAGATCTGTAAGCTTTGTGCTCTGTTAAAGGTAAGAATAGTTAAAATTTCTTAGATCTGAAAGATTTGTGCTCTGTAAAAGTAAGAAAGGTGGAATTTTTTGTTTCTAGAGTATGGATCTAGGTATATCTGATATGTTTTGTCCTAGTTTGAAAGCTAGGGTATTAATAGACGAAAAAAGGTTTGATATGAATAGATCTGATAAGAATAATGAAAGATATGTTATACCTATGCATAGAAATAATGTTTGGACTAATAAATGGATGCAGGATCCTAGAAAGAATTTGTTGCAGGTTCACTACCATGATCCTAGTGCGTAGTACAAAAAAGGCTGGGGATCATTTAAAAAAAAGCGAGGATTAACCCTTTGTTACAGTTGCAGAAAACCATGACATCTTGCTAAGGAATGCCCTGGCATAAGACCTAGTTGTCTCTATTGCAAAGCCATGAACCATGAAGTGTTGGATTTCCCTAGAATGATCACTAAGCTTGAAGGAATGAATCTAAATCAAGGAAACCCTAAGGCAGATCCAGAAAAGGCAGAACCCCAACAAGAATCGGAGAATGTATTGATACAAGTGAAAGAGACCTTGAATGACCACCAACATGTTAGCTTATCAGAGATCTTCAGAGAGAAAGAATGCATCGAAGCAAGAATAGGGGACTTCGACATTGACTGTGTCCTAGATGAAGAAAACAGATGAATATTATGCTAGAAAGAACCTGAGAAGCTATAGGAAGGCCTGCTATGATCCCTTCCCTAGGAGGAATAAGTTTAGTTAGAGGAAAGATAGTAAACCTATGTGGAAGGCTCGCCCGGATACCTATGATTGTCAATGGAGCTTCGACATAAGAGGACTTTGAGATTATTAAATTTGTTGAAGACAGAGCCCTGTTTACCATGCTAATAGGAAAAACTTGGATTGATAGAGATCATGCCAGATGAAAGGAGGAAGAAGAAGTTTTGGAACAGAAGAAGCAAGAGTTAAAATACTTTATGACTAGAAGGATCACACACTTGATTGAGGAACAAAAGAGTAGATCGAAGATATTTAATACAAAAAAATCGGATGTCGAGGCTAAGAGAACACTAGAAAATCCCCAGAAGATTGAATTACCTATCCTAGACAAGGAAGAAGTATTACACAGGAACCCTAGGAAAAAATCTCAGCAGTGTGAAGTAACTAAGACCAACGAAGAAAAGACTCATAATGATAAAAGCATTACAGAGATGAAGCTCACTGGAAAGAAGGATAGAAAGTTAAGAAAGAAAAATGATAATACTGAAAGGTTACAGGAGGTTCTAGAAGAGACCTCGTAGAAAGAAAAATTGTAGAATTGGAGGTTCGCCGAGATATCAGAACAATGACATAGAGTGCTTCGCCATGACAAAGCAATATAGCCATTGGACTGATATATCCGTTCAACTTCTGCTTCAAACAGGCATAAAAGAAATAAAGAGGCATCATCAGACCATTGGGACGCACCATAATGGACCAAATAGGAGTTAATGGAGGATCATGACCATTGTGAGCCAACCATTATCGACACACCTATTTAGCTCGTCATGCCATGCACGAAGACTGCTTTTGCCAAATCAAGAATTTGAGCTCGTAACCTTGATTAATATTGTCCAGTGATCATTACGCTCTTTCTTTCCATCTTATTACCGTGTCTACATTACTTCGTCAACTCGATATTATTAACCTCAAGTGCGTATGTCTGAGGAGCTTAGCGCACTTGAAGAATTTGCGAAGGAAGTACTCGTTGATCTCAGAAATGAGAAAGTCATGTCAGAAAGAAGGATGTCTGCAGGTGTGCAAGCATCATCGACAGGAGGAGTCCAAGCTTCTCCATCTACTGCTCATGGAGAAAGAACTTCTAGAATCATGACAGAGACGAGAATGAAGCATAGAGATGATCTCGTGAATGCTAAGTTGATTTCAAGCATCTTACCTATGTACATACCTCCTCTGAGCGGCGCAGTGAACAGAGACAACGTGCCTAGGGATTTTAAGTATGCTTTGGTCACTGTGTGCCTCCTAAAAGGGGTGTGCGCTTCTCACGCCTACTAGGATAAGCTCACATCATTGAAGTTTAGTGACTTCAACCTTGGCAACAGAAAGGCTTACAGCATGCAAGACCCTGACCCACATGATTTTTACCCTGGAAAGACCTGAGACCGAGCTTTAGTGCAGAGGATCAAAGAGACTTATGGAAATGTCGAGAAGGGAAAGAGAGGCTACAAGATAGCCTCTATCCAGAGTGGTGTAGTGCACCTTGCATGTAAGCTGATCGCAGGCAAGCTAGTTCACAAGAATTGGCCTACCCAAGTGACTGGATTAGTCATTGACCTCGTAGGGAAGTGCGCAGAAGGAATTCAAATGAATTGGGTGTAGTACTTGGTAAACCAGTTGGAATTGGACTGCAAGGAAGCACAAGACCAAGGATATGAGTTCCACTTCAGCTGGCTTCACATACTGATTGCATTTATTGCATGGGAGATGATGGAAGGTGCGACCTTCCTGGACATCAAGTCCTCTGAACCATTAGCCACGAAGTTCAGTACCCTGTGGTACTCGAACGATATGAACAAGCAATGGCAGTAAAATTCCATCTTCCACACTTACTACAACTAGTTGAAAGTAGCCATCTAGTCTGAGCCTCGTATGACCCCAGATACCCTCCACAGGTTTCGGCCCCTAATGAAGTTCAACGCGGACCACCACTTCATTTATATAACAACATGCATAGATGGCCATAAGAAGAAATTGTAGTCCTATTACAAAATTATTGAGGAAGATTTAGAGGAAATCACCAAGGAATGGTCGACGGACCTCCTTATCCTAGCTAACCCTGTGGAGTTGTCTGATGTAGACAGTCCGGAAGCTACGCAGGATACACCCAGACCTAGTAAAACAAAGAAGCTTGAAGAAGTTCAGGATGTAGACAACACATCCGTGAAGACTACATCTATGTCACCAGAGCAAGGAGGTGCTGGTGAAGATATCGATGAGGAAACATCGCATAAGGATGAGGAGGACCCCTCGAAGAAAATAAAGGTGTCCCCCCAGAAGACTTCATCCAGAAAGAAAACAAAAGCAACCAAGACCAAGTTTGAGACTGTCCTCACCCCGGATGACTTTAACTTCATCATCGCTTCATTAAACGACGCTTCTCTAGAGATTGCAGAGAAGCAGGAAGCCAAGCAGGAGGTGATGTACAGTTGGATTGAGATAGAGCTCCAAGGAGTGAAACAGGCACTTCAGTCGAGGCACACAGTCTCCACTGCGCCCCTGTTAGTCGGAACACCAGAAGAAGGAGATGTGCCAACTCAACTCCACTGAATCACAGATGTAGTTGAGGCTCGAATTTGAAAAGCACAAGATGAAGCAGAGAAATCCATCCATGCTTTGACACAAGTACAGGGAGTACTTGAAGAACAACACAGTGTTGCAAAATAAGAAAAGAGTGCTCTCTAAGCAAAATGGAATGACAAGAAAGCACAACTACAACAAGGAAAGGAGCAGTTGTTGGTGGAGTAACTGGAGGTAAATGAAGTGGTCAAAAGAGCAATTCTCTCTATGATAGTCATTGAGGTATAGACCGAAGGAAGAATCCCATAGTAGGTGGCACAACTCGAATACATGATCCATAAGCTACAACAACACATCACAAATCTAGAGCTCCGCATTGTACCCGAAACTCCACAATAGGTAAGAGACCTAAGGGAAGCAACTGCCCATAGCGTAGTTGGCAGATTAAAAGATCTTGCCTTGGAATGCAAGAAGCTGAGTAACAAGAGTGCTCAGACTTACGAGAACCTCACGAAGAATCCAGAGTTACAGGCATTGGAGTCGCATCTCCAAGAAGAAAAGAAACACACCGATACGTCACAGGCGCAGCTGAACGCCTTGCCACTAGTGGAAAGAATGAAGCGGTTTCAAGAGAAATGCACCACCCAACAACAGATCCATATGATTCAGAGTAAAGTAATGGAAGTCACTCAATGACTTCAACCAATGCAAGAAAAGGGATGCCAACTGTTCACTGAAGTTGAAAGACAAGGAGCCGAACTGGAACAGATCGTCATCACTGTAGAACAACACTTAGAAGGGACAATGAATGTCGCAGTGATCCAGGAGTTCACTAAGCAAGAGGTCATAGCACTGTGGCAGGTCGAAGCAGCTCGAGCCAAGCTTGAAGCATTCAAGGCATAATTGCTCAGACCAGAGTTACTTGGGACGAGTCACAGGTGAGTGTTGGGGGCCTGTTGGCCCTTGACCAAGTTTTGGGAGTTTCTTGGTCATATTGACCTATTTTTGGACTTCGACAACTGTCGAAGGAGGAGCAAAAGATGGAGCAGAGATCATGGGATCTTGGCCCACTTTTGGGTCCATTTTGGGTTTTTGGGAATATGTAATGGGATTGGGATATTGCCCCATGGGTTTTACCCATGCTTAGGCCTATTTTTTATGTATAAATAGTAAGCTAGTGAGCTAGAGGATATATCAACATGTATGTGATGTATGCTACGTGAAAGTAAGGTCTGTAAGTGCTTGGTGCCTATATGAGACTTGCAGGGATAAGTGCAAGTCATTGTAGGAAGTTGGAAAAGGCTTTGTGTTGTAACATAAGGAAGAAGGATCTAGCGAGCTGCGTAGATCTTCTGTCCTGTGTACAGTAGGGTTTTGATGGCTTTGTGCTTGTAGCCAATTGAAGATGCTAACAAAGAAGAATAATTGGTGGACATAGCCCTAGGTTGGGGGTGAACCATGTAAATACTGTGTTGTGTTGCTTTGTGCTTGTCTCAATGTGTTTATGTTCCCATTTTGCTAAGTGCTATGAGATGACTGGATAGATCTGCTTATGCTTAAGTGATAATGATACGTAGGATGTTAGATCTGATACACATGAATAGGATTAGTGCCTAATCTGTTAGATCTAATGTAGTTTACCGATGCTAAGTGCTTGAATATGTTAGATGACTGTGAATGGTGTGAAGCCCTGTGTTATCAACGAAGTGGATATTTATTGCATATTAAAGAACCAACAGTGATAAGTTCTTTATTAAGTGTTAGAATCATAGATCTGTGTCCCAGCGAAGGTTGCAGACACCTGATTCTTGCAACCACCCCTGCCTCTACCTCAGGTGAGACTTCATTTGCTTCGCATGTGTTGTCGAAAGGGCCGGTAGTTAGGGCTTTGTTGGTGCGCTCTTGAGCATTGAACCTTGGGTGGGTCTGCCCCTGTGCCAACATGCACCAGTACAATCAGGCTTCCACAAGGGGAGGAGTTGGGTCTGATGTTCCCCTTTTGAAGAAGCTCTTGGATTTGACACCCGATTTCTTCATTCTCCATCAATAAGCGCTGATAGACTGGTCCATTAGGTAGAGGTGCAGCGGGGGTCAGATCAATTGGATGCTTGACTTGGCAGTGTGTCAGTACCCCTGTAGGTGAGGCGAATATATATCAATATTCTTCCACGATTCCATCCACTTGATTCTGCTGCAAAGAGAGGCAATGTGTAGATGCCGTAGATGTGGCGATGACCTTCTACTTACTGTGAGAAAGAATCATAAAGCAGATGAACTTTCCGGTCTGTGAAATGACCTTGGTCTCTGGGATTCTATACAATTTTCTACCAAAATTAATAATAACTATGTGGGGTCTAGAATCATACACAACATGACTCTTCCACAAATATGGTTTTCCTAAAAGAACATCACAAACTTCAAGGGGAGAAATATCACACAGTACCTCATCTTTGAAAGGCTTGATGCCGTAGGGCAGATGACACTGTTGGATGACACAAATATCTCTTCCTTGATGAAGCCAAATGATGGTGTAGGGATGCATGTGCGGTGTCGTTGGCAGGTCCAACCTCTTGACGAACTTTGCTAAAATCAGGCTCTTCTAACTACCGTTGTCGACAATGAAATGAATTAGAGCCCCCTTGACCCACATCTGCGAGTGAAAGAGGTGTTCCCCTTCCTCTGGTTCTTCTAGTTCTCTTTGCTGGAATTTGGTGGTAGTGACAGTGGCACTGGGTTCAACATCGATAATCTGCTTCCCTCCTTCAGGATTTGACTTAGAATCACAATCGACCTCTCACTTGGAAGCCTTCAACTCGTCCACGAGGGACTGCTTGGAGTGACATTTTTCATTGTTGTGCCAAGGAATTTTATGGTACTCACACCATTTTCCCGTGTCCTTCTTCATCTTCTCATTTCCCTTCTTGTGTTGCAGCTTGGAATGATTGTTCTGAGTGTTAGCATTTATTCTTGTAAGAAAGGGGGGTGTTTTCTCTCCTTTCGAGCCCATGGCATGAGCTGTGAAGAAGTGGGGCTTAAAAACCCAACAAATTCATTTTGTCCAAGGACGCGGCCGTGAGCACAATGTGCAGTGCATAAAATCTCCATTTCGGGCTTAAAATGTTAGTAGATGGGCGATCCAGTATTCAACGGCGAGGATCGATTGATGGAGCAGATCGTTGGTGGGTGGGTGGTTGTAGTCAATGGAGTTGCGCCAAGTATAGCATAGGAGATAGCGCTCAGTATTTCCAAAATGATTAGGGCTGTCCGATCAAGGAGGAACACATGGTGCCTGATCGTCCCTCGGTTGTGATTTTGGCTACTGGGACTTCAAAAGGCTGGCGGTTGCCTTTTCCTTTCATCTGGGATCCCCGAAGCGTAAAGTGCCGAAGGCGCCCAGGAGTCGGGCCCATGGTCTCGGTATTGATCCAAGATGTCCATCCCTGGGATGCGTGGTGTGCAACTGGGCTCTTTCGCAGCTTCGGCTACCGGGGTTTTGAAATATAAGGGATGACTCTTTCCCTTGCATATGGAATCGCCGAATCCTGAAAATATGAAAAGCACCTTTGGGGACAGTGTCCGTCTCGACATTTCGGCTACCGGGACTTCGAGAGAACAAAGGGTCGCTCCTTCGTTCATTAGCAATCGCTGAAATGCGAAAGCCCTCCGGCTTGGGTCTATAGTCATGGCACCCGGTCACATTCAATGAGCACATGAGACTGTCAAAGCACCTATCCTCCCAAGCATCTCCAGGGTCGTTCGAGTACAGGGGACACGGGGCATTTCCTGAGCCTTTCGCGGACCTGGTGTCGAGGATTTCGAAAGAAAAGAAGCTAGAGCTCCCGGTGGGAGAATGCTTGAAAGAATATGGACCGTTAATCAAAGAGAAGCAAGAAAAGAAAGGTTTCCATGTTGTCCGAGGGCAGAGTTGATCGGGGCTGTTCTCCATCCCAAGGAAGTAGTTATTGAGGTGGTTGGTGGTGGTTAGACATCATCTCCACCATAAATGGAAAGCCCAGAAAGGGACCTGAGACAGGTCAATTCTTCTGCAGGTGCCAGGATTCCGATTGCGTCTGGTTTAAGCACATGACCATCCAGAGACTGCAGGTGCAGTCTGCTAATGAACATGCAGACATAATGTTTTTAATGTTAAGCCTCGATTTTGTTGCTGTGATTGGCTTTGAGTATATGTAGGCAATTTTTCCATTTTGTAATGATCGATGGTAGAGCTAAGCTCTCGACTGTAAATATTTAACAAAGCCTCTGGTTCTCTGGTTATACAATGATATTTTGAGATTTCTTGTTTAATGGCGGCCAACCTCCTCCTTTCCTTGTTCCTCTGAATCTGAAGCCCAGGTATGGATGATCCAGTTGGGTGTTGTTGTAACTATATAATGTATGTTTGATTGTATTGGTTCTACAACGTTTGAGGTTTAATTTGAAGTTTCTCTGGTTTGAGAGGATGTCATATTTGAGACTTTTCCCCTTCTTTTCTTTCACTTACTCACCACTATGCAAATTTACTAGCTTAAGTTAGATCAAGACCTCGCATGTCCTTGCTGTTCCAACCCAGTTTTATGAGTGAGAGATATTGTCCCGAGTTTACTTCCATTCGATCACCTCCTTTAACAAATCGTGACATAAACTTATGGGTGTCGGGCTCTTCTCCTACTGCAATCCAGGAGTGACTTTCGACGCTAACATTTTTTGGTGCTGTTGTCGGGGACAAATTTGAAAATTTTCCCTAGGGTAGAACGACATTGAGCCTCTGATTCTGAAGGTGCATCAGGCATCAGAGCCCTTGAATATTGCTACTGTGCACCTGGCAACTCCATTGCGACGACTCCACTGGGGTGAACCTGATGTTTTAGTTGCAGCTTCTAGAGGTAGACACACGCGGTCCCATCCACAGCTGCCTCTAGCTACACCTAAAGCTGATCCAGAGGTGATTATCAGAAAAGGAAAGGCCTCCAAAGGAGAAACTTCCATCGCTGAACCAGGTATTTTTCCATCTCCTTCTATAGAAACTCCATTTTCTTCTTCTTGACTTCCTGGCAGACCTGTTTCTGAAGTTTCCCGTTTCCTGAATTTTGGGAGTGTTCCTGCTGAGTTTTCTCCTCCCGGTCTGGAAGGAGAAATCCTTGTCACTTCCCTTTCTCCTGAAGATGTACCTCGGCATAGACCCTGGACTATAGAAGACTTTCCCACTCCTAGTTTTACCACCCCTCCTCTTTTTACTCTTACTTCTACTGCACAAAGAGAAGCATCTGCCGACTCAAGCCCCTTCGCCTTCTCTCTGAATTCCCCCATTGTTTCCCCGTCCACTTGTAAGCTCATTTC
>JASDQU010365656.1:0-11569 GCA_032191745.1 Picea mariana
CAGCAGACTTGAGTGGTAGCTCAGCCTTGGAGGTGAGATGAGAAGCTAGTTACTCTCTGATTGTGTGTGGCCCCTTTGTGGCTCGGGGGGCTGAGGGGGAAGAAGAGTACCCCTAGCGTTTGGATGGGAGGTACCAGTGGTTTTTTCGCGGTCGGCAAGCAGGAGCTGGGGCGGCGGGAACACAAGAAACATTGCTGCAAGCGTTAAGGACACTAGTATGTAAATATCTAGGTTTTCTATCTTGCTATGCATATGTATAAACTGTAGTCAATGGATCTGTGCAACTTGTAGTTTTAATGGATATAGGTGAATCGTGTTTATAAACTGTAGCTTCAAGGGTTATCGTTATTCTGGCACTTGTTGTTGTGGTTCCAATGGGTGTGTTCTGGTGATTTTACCCTGAGTCGTTCACTGTGGGCGAAATCATGGGCTGGGTGTTTTCTTCTAAATTACAGAGGGCATTCGGTCGTGAACATATCGTTGTATTATACTACTGTCTTTCGATGCTAAATTTTTGTCTTTTCACTGCTACATCGTTGTCATTCTTTAAAAAAAAAAAAAAAAAAAAACTACTGTCTCTCGTTGTAGTTTGCTGGTATTTCGTTTCCGGAGATCCGTCCTAGATTTCCCATGGGTTGGGGCAGAGTTGGCATTGTTTCCTTCATAGGTTAGGTGATTACTGTGTAAATTTAGGGATGTCATGGCCACTATGAGAAATGTTCGCCCCTTTGCTTGATAGTTAAAGAAACCAAAACCGTGTCTTTTACCCTCTGCCTGCCCATTGTGTGCAGTAGCGCAGCACCAAGCGTCTGGAACCCTTGTGTAAGGTCATTGTGTAAGATCTCCCGAAGCTGGATTTCATTATTTTATTTTTACAGGAGTTTACTGTGCAGTTCTCTTAAATGTTTTACCCTAGAAAGTTTGCAGTTGGGTGATTCTCGTTTAAGTTTGGAAAGGGGGAACGGTCGCTGGATTATGTGTCAAACTTATGTGGTGATTGTCCTACTTGAATCTTGAGATTGATCTAGGACAGCACGAATGTTTTCGACAGCCCCATACATAAACTCTTTTCCCTCACATTGGAGTTGTTCTAATATGTTGGGGTGTTCTCCATATTGATTAATAATTAAAATAGACTGTTTTGCAATTCTATTGCGACTGTAACTATCACAGGTCGGGTTGTTCCATTGGAACCTGAGAGACTGTTCCAAGACCCTACCATTGCACGAATTTCTCCTTTATTTTACGTTCAAGTATTAATTATAATCAGTATATAAGTTTGACTTTTCCACATAGACAAACAAGGTCCTCCTTTTCTCTGTATATCTGGACAAGCCAGTCCCTGCAAATAGTCTTTATGTTAGGTATTCTTTCTTTATCACTGGACAACACAATCCGTGCAAGATAACTTGATACACAGTACAAAGATTTCCACATAGACAAAAAGGGTACTCCTTTTCTTCTGTAAAACTGGACAACGCAGTCCCTGCAAACAGTCTTTATGTTAGGTATTTTTCTTTATCACTGGACAACACAATCCGTGCAAGTAGTCTCTGTGTACTCGCTATTTGATTTTCATAAACGTTACTGCAATCAATATAGATATGTTGAGAGATATAGTTTTCGCACTTTGGCACAGTAAGGATAGAGATCTGGTGGTTGCTAATATTCACGTTATATAAGCTGTTCAATGTTAATCTTCATGATAATAGTTGAAGTACATTATTCCTCATTGATTTCCTCACATATTAGGCATGTGGATAATTTTTAAATGGTTGACATTATTGAATTAAGTGGTTTATGTTAAGGTTATATATGTAAACGGCTTAATTGTTTTGGTTGGATTAAATGACTTAAGCATTAATGATTTCTCACCAATGAATTTAGTATGGAATTCGTTAATTAAATAAGAAATGGACTTGACCTGTGGTTATATTTAGGAATCGTAAGAATGTCATGACACCAGTAAATTATATTAATGAGTAGATAGTGAGCAGTTAGAGTAAATTATTGAAATTCGTATTATTAAACATCTGCATTTTGGATTAAATTAATTGAGGCGTAAGTTGCTCAATTATGAAAAATGGTGATCCTCTTGTTCGGTCGTAGAAGCGGTGGTGCCTGCGTAGACGCTGCAGATAGTTAATGCACAGATATTTAGAGTGATGGATACTCCATTCTCACCGCCTTGTAACCCTAGCAACTCCACCCACAGATACGGTTCTAACTCGCGCCTTACACCTGTGCAGCAGAAACTCATACACCGAAACCCTTGATAACTATTCTGCCATTCCTTGTGTGGTATTGATGTTGTTATCCTCCCCCAGATCGCATGATCTCTCTGTTCCCACCTTAGATTTTGGAGATCCAAAAGTGCACAGGTCACTAGCGTGGCTGTAACACAATTCGATATGTAATACTAATAAATATGGTTAATATTGAGACCAACTAAGAAATTAAACTGAATCTGAGATATTACGCTCAAAAATAGATGATGGTATGTCATACATATTCCTTAGTGAACGTTGAAAGTTTTTTTTTAAACTAACTGTAGGTAAATATAAAATCTGCATTGAAGGGATCAACACCAGGGTTGGAGGCGCCTTGGACGCGTGGCTCTCCATAATTAAAATTTATCAGGCCCGAGCCCTGGCTATAGCAGTGTATTAACACAGCACGCCAACCAAAGGATGAAAGCGCTGGGAATAAGAGAGCACTACACCAAGCGATTAATGACTTGTCTGACATAGGAGGTAGGTAGGATTCTCAGCCAATGACTCATCGAGAAGGGGAATAGCTCTGCAGTTGGGGAGTTAAACATACCGGCCATTGAAACAAATGTCAACTGCTCAAGGCGCAATGCCACTGGCCTCTTGACATTCTCACACATTTAAACTGGCAATAACCTACCACATTTTAATAATTGATGTATTAGGGTTTGCTTGCTCGGGACGTTGCTAATGCCGCGTACTATCTTCCTTTTTGAGAGACATTAATTTAGTAGAAGTTGAATAATGGTTAAATTCATTTCAATTTAACTCCTTTTAATTTTAATTGGTAAGGGATGGCAAGACCTAAATTGTTATTCAGCCTTTTCTTTAATTTATATTTTCAAAGGGATTGAGTTTAAATTATATTTGTAAAGCGATAGATTATTATGTTGTTTCTTAACCCGTTGAACATGGAAATAGTGTTGGGATAATAAGGTGGGTGGAACAACTTACACTTTATTGAGAATTTAAATTACTCCTTACCTCCTCTTAGAGTAATTGATTGAACTCTAGACCTATTATAACTTACCTATATATTATTCTACACACTTACGATATATAATAGGAGCTTGAAGAAAATAAAATGCCAAGGGATTTCATGCTTATTAATGATTCTCTTAGTGATATTCTTTATGGAGTGATGGGTATTATTTATAATAACCACTTAATAAGTAATTCAATTAATGGATTCACCTTTATTTAATTATGTTAATCTCTCAAGACATTTTATAATGTGACTTGTACACAATAACACAATGATAAATAAGGATTGGGTATGTTATGCTACCCAAAGAAACAACGATAGAGAAGCTTATTTTTTTAATTCACCCGAGTTTTTCTTTATATATATTCAATCTAGAGTGAAGTGTTTATTAATTAGTTTACCCTGTGCCCTAAATATAATGTGGAACTATTATTGATTAAGGAATTCTAACCTCGTGTGCCTTATAACAAAGTTGATTTCTTGCGTGCCTTTAGAAGAAGGTAAAAATGTGAATGATTCGGTGAATAAGATCGAGTGCATTCATTAGAATGATATGTTTATGATGATAGACGATTGACTTAATTTATCCTAGTAGTGGAATGTAGTATTCTTATTACATAACTGGAAATAAATTTAGGTTATCTTATCGGCCCAGTTATGGCCATTTAAGGTAAGGGTAATGTTGTTATATTCATTGGAACTTCCTTGACATGTTCACCTAATTTAATGTAAGGGTACTCTTGTTTGTCTTACTATTACTGAATTTTATTGTAAATGTTCTCAAATGTTACAATAAGGGGTAACTGCAATGCTACGGTGATATAATGAGGATAAAATGTGAAGGAAGAATGTTCTGTTTTTAATGATCAATTAGAACAATGAAGTTAGAAATATTATTAGAATGCTAGGTCATTGGATTTTAAATATGCAATGGTGTTGTCATTATGAAAAGGTTAATGTAGTTGTACTTTTATGGAGGTCACCTATTGATGAAGGTGCGGGTTGTTGCGCAGAGTCAAGGGAATAAAAATTTTAATGCGTTTATTAGTTCATGATAACGGAATTGTAAGGTCATTGTTGTCTTATTATGTTCATCGTGGTTGCGTCTTGTTGGTCGTCTAGTGGCGACGTAGATTCTAGGGTGTCGGTTACTTCTACATGCACACACACACCTTAAGAAAAAAAGAAAAAAATTTGCACCTATTGTCAGAGTCGTTGTCGTAACGAGGAGGTCGTTACAACACCATTGTATTGTAACTTATATGATGAACAAAAGAGTTGATGATTTACAGAATTAACCCTTATGTATGTATGTATGTGTGAATGGAATCCTATATTATGTATTTTCTATGTTGTTGACATTTGTTTTTGCACATCAATGCCATTTCTTGAATGAGTAAATCCCATATAAAATTGTCCTATATGATATGGATATACAGGTGGCATGAATTTGTGGAAGGTCATGTTGGAATTGTGGTCTTCCATGGGGAGGATGAGCACTCTAGTTCTATTATCATTGAGGGTTTTGTCTTTGTATAGACGGTGTGAACAAAAGGTGTTGTCTTGACTGTGAATTACATGTTGTAGTGAGATATTTACCACATCAGAGGCATGTTGTAATAGGAGATGGAGTACTCATAGAGACGTGTTGTAGCAGGGGTGAGTTACAACATGGGTGTGTTGTAGCCGAAGACATGTATTCATATATGTGTTGCATCCATAGGTGTAGATGTGTTGCAACAACATCTGTGTTGCATACTAGGCATGTTGTAACAAAAGACACATCGAAACAAATGTGTTGTAGCATGAGGCTACATACGACATGAAGCGTGTTACAATTTTTTTTTATCACAACTAATACATGTTGCAACATAAGCGTATACTAATAGGATCCATGTTGCAAGAGAGACTTGTTTCAGCAAATAGGATGTGTGTTGCATCAGCATGTGAGTTACATCAAAATATTGTCACAACAAAAGGTGAGTTGCAATAGAGGGTGAGTTACAATAGAAAGAGAGTTGTAGTAGAGGGAGAGTTACAACAGAAGGCAAGTTGCGGGAGAGGTGAGATATAGTAGAACGCGAGTTGCAATAGAAGGAGAGTTGCAACAAGTGAATATGCAACAAACTAGTTAGTATCAACTGATGATTTTGTAACATCTGTTGCTAGTGCTACAAGGGAACAACCTGGATATGAGATAACAGAGGTACAACCCCAGGGGTAATGGTGTTGGATTACTGAGAGTGGGGGTGAATTAGTACTAGTGTAATTATAATCCTTTTTCTTCAAATAATCCAAGTGTTATATCAATGTAGAATTATTATCCAATAATGAGCAATAAGAAATGAACAATCACACACATACATAGTACACTAGTGTTTTACGTGGAAACCCAAATCGGGAGAAAACCATGAAATGTTTATTCTTATATGTCTTGAAGAATTACATTCATTGGAAGCACCAACTTCCTTTGTTTTCCAGTTGCAACTGGAAGGAGGCTCCAACCCCCTAGTTTCTCAGGCTATAAACTGAGGGAAGCTCAAGCTCCCCAATTATCTGGCTACAACTAGAAGGAGGCTACAACCCCCTATGTTCTCCAGCTACAACTAGAAGGTGGCTACAACCACCTGTCCTTGCCCCATCCAACCACCCTAAAGTAGAAGTAAAATGATGGAACCACTGTCACTATATCACTGTGAGATATACCGCTGAAAACATGTACCAATAAACCTAAAACATGAATCAACCATATATCAACCTGTACCTCAACCTGTACCATAAACAAGTGCATCAACAATGCACCAACTTGTACCATAAACAAGTGCATCAACCATGCACCAACCTATACCAAATAATCTGTAGTCAACCTGTACCATAAACAAATGCAACCAACCATGTACGAAGTATGTACCAAGTATGTACCAATAATGTGTCAACTACTCATCAAATATGAATCATCAACATGTACCAACATCATCAACTATACACCTCATGTATGTGCCAACTCATCAACTACTTGTCTCAACCATGTACCCAACTTGTACCTCAACCAAAAACCCTCATCAATTCCATCGTCCAAATATGATTTATAACTCTGTAATATACTTGGTGTATATGATCACATACCTACAAACCTTCCTTAACTTTAAACAAGAAGAGACTAACATTTACATGAAACTCTTCTTTAGTCTCACATGACTAGTTTTGGATTACTCAACAACCCTAACTTGAAATAATCATAAGTTTGTACCTATAATGAATAAAGATATGAAACTGATAAACAATGTTCTTTAGTGTGTTTTATACAATTCCTCCAGGTGTCAGTACTTGTAACCTCTCATAAAAGTAGTTATAGAAAAAATGGCATACCTTGCTGAATTCTGGATTATTCTAGAGAGAGACCTTGTAGAGCATTCCCTGCATGTAATATTTGTTGAATCAATCTAAAAATGTTACAAAACATACTATAGATTGTAATATAACCAACACATTTGGTGTTACTGAATTTGGATCTCTTATGAGAAGTTATGACATTTTTACCCGAAACACCTGTTTTTGACTAGTTTCAAGACTAGCCACAAAACCTATTTTCCACGGAGTGTAAATCCAAAAATACAATGACCCAAAAGATGAATGTTTTACCATAGATACTTGGATATGTTGCCTCAATGTTATATAAATTTCTTGGTCTAAATCATTCTAGAAAAAACGTTATTGCGAAAATTGTGAGATGGCATGTAAATAACATACCTTAGAAAGCATCATCAAAAGAATTTATCCTTCCTTGAATTCTGGCCTTCCTTTCTTCACCTTCCCTTATAAATTCATCTTATATATCCTTTTTTTACATCAGACACCTATAGGTATTCAATATTCTCAAGTTTTTCTAATATGAGAGAGCCTTACCTCTTATTTATACTCTCCAAGTAGCTTCCTTAAAAACATCTTCTAGATCACTTTGCCCACTTTCCTTATTTTAGGGTTAACCCACTTCTAATTTCTCCATTAAATTTATTATTTAAATAATTTATTTTGTATTCACTTTGAATTATAATACAGTCATCAATTCACTTTACTATTTACCTTCTAAAATCTCTTAAACCACTTTGACTACTTTGACCTTTTGGGGCTTCTAGATGACATAAGAGGGTCCTCCAACTTCGTAAGGCCATAACTCTCAAACTGTGAGGAGTTATGTGACATTTCACATACCACCACAAATGGAATGACATGTACAATCCATATAGAATAGTATTACCTGAAAATATATCAGAACACATACCATTATCCATCAAACAAACTTGGGTCCATTACCCAAACCTGGGTTCTCCAAGTTCTCATGGCCATAACTCTCTAACCGTGAGGAGTTATGTTACATTCCACATACCACCGGAAATGGCATGAAAATCACTATCCATCTAGGATATATTAAATGAAAAATTCACTGACCTTCATATCATTATTCCACAAATAATCATGGGTTCTCTAACCATACTTCTAAGATAACTCAATCCACAAAGCGTCTTCCCGTGAGGGATTTCACCATAAGGGGACCACTTTGGAGTTAATCCATTTCTACTTATTATCAACCAATACAAGAAAATAATGAATCATCTTTACATAAAACAATCTTCGGTCCATTACCAAATGTTTTTTCTACGAGGTTTTCTTCAAGGGTTGACATCAATGACAACCAACCTTAATCAACAATCTCCCCATTTGGCTTTGATGGAAACACTCTGATGCAATACTGAAATCATACCACTCATGCTCCCCATGGAACCATGCCTCTATCCTCTGCATCTGATAAATCTAATCCCCCTAGAACCATGCTTCTGTCCTCTGCATCTAATAAATATCTCCCCTTTGTTATCAATGGCAAAGGTATCTTTCCATCCGGGGCTTCTCCCCCTGACCAAATTGTCTTCTTATGGTGATTCCTCGTGTACATATAAGACATATAAGACAAGAATTCAAAAGCATTCATTTTGGAGTAGAAATAACTCTGAGTCTATGGAGAAGATACTCAAAGGATTTCCGTGGAAGTGGTTTTGTAAAGATGTCTGCCACTTGTTCTTTTGTGCCCACATACTCAACTCTGATGTTCTTTTCTACAACCTGTTCCCATAAAAAGTGATACTTGATTGGAATGTGCTTCATCTTGGAGTGCATCACTAGATACTTTGAGATACTGATGGCACTTATATTATCACAATAGATTGGAATGGGCTCATCATACTCAACCTGTATATCTGTCAGATTTTGTTTCATCCAAAGAACTTGTGTACAACATGATGCTGCTGCAATGTACTCTGTCTCGGCTGTAGATAAGGATATTGATGATTGTTTCTTGCTTATTCATGATACTAAACACTCACCCAAGTATAATGTTGCTCCACTAGTGCTTCGTTGGTCATCAATACAACCTGCCCAATCTGCATTTGTGTAAGCAATAAGTGATAGATCCTTTTCTTTTGGATACCATAATCCAAAATCTTTTGTTCCTTTGAGATATCTGAAAATCTTGTTCACTATTAATACATGTGATTCCTTTGGTTCTACTTGAAATTGTGCCACCTGTCCAACTTCTTGCATTACATCTGGTCTAGATGTTGTCACATATAGTAGGCTTCCAATCATTGACCTGTATTGTCTCTGATCGGTAGACTTTGAATCATTATCTTTTCTCAACTTGCAACTGGTTTTCATGGGAGTGATAATTGGTTTGCAATCTTCCATACCAAACCTTTTTATCATTTCTATGATATACTTTGTTTGAGAAATAAAAATTCCTTGGTTGTTTTAGTGTATCTGAAGTCCAAGAAAGAAGGATAGTTCTCCAAGTAACGACATTTCAAATTCATTCTTCATATCTATTAAAAATTTTTGGCTTAACCTGTCATTATCACTACCAAAAAATAATATCATCGACATAAACTTCAATTAATAAAATATTACCTTGACTTACCTTGATGTAGAGGTTGTTGTCTGCACTTCCTTTTCTGAACCCTGCCTCCTATAGATACTTATCAAGTCTAGAGTACCATGCTCTAGGAGCTTGTTTTAGACCATACAAGGCCTTCTTTAATTTACACACATAATCTGCGTTTTCAGACAACCGAAATCCTTCTGGTTGTTCAATGTACACTTCTTCTTCAAGTTCCTCATTCAGAAAAACTAATTTTATGTCCATTTGATACATTTTAATATTTGTGGAGCATGCATAAGCTAAAAGCAAACAGATTGCTTCCATTTTGGCAACTGGGGAAAATGTCTCTTCAAAGTTGATTCCTTCAACCTATGCATGTCCTTTACATACAAACATATATTTTCTCCTTGTAACTTGTCCATCTTCATTCAATTTATTCTTGAAGACCCAGTTTGTGTCTATCACATTCTTATTCTTTGGTCTTGGAACTAGTTCCCAAGTGCCATTTTTCTCTATTTGATCCAATTCTTCATCCATGGCCTTATTCCAAGATTCATCCTTACTGGCTTGTTAAAAAACATTTGGTTCAATTGTAGATAAGAGTGCTAGGTGTGTTTGTTCTGGTGAATGAATTCTTCTTCTAGTCTCAACTCCTGCATCTTTGTTTTCGATAATCTGATATGAAGGATGTTTCTTCTGTACTCGTTTACTAGGTGTCTTTAGAGACACTTGTTGAACTTGTTCTTCTTCTTTTGTCGGATTATCTTCATCTTCCTCTTCTACTTATTTTTCATCTTCAACTTCTTCTTATAAGGGTTGTTTCATTGATTCATTTTCTTCCTTTGATTCTGGTCTGCGTGTTTTATCAATTGTTACGTTGATGCTTTCCACAACTTTGTTCAATATTAGATTGTAACACTTGTATGTTGTTAAGCCCTAATATTGGCTCATTACCCCTTAATTGGGGCATATTACATTAGTAATGTTATTTTATTTATGTCATTTGTATTCCATTAGTTGTAATTATACCTCCTAGCCTCCTATATATACCAAGGAGACATTTTCATCTGGAATCATCTTGGACTTGAACATTTATGTGGGGTAAAAGGAGGTTTCCCCCTCGAAGAGGCTTATTATCTGAAATTATCTCTTTTTAAAGGCATTGATTACTCATTATGAGGTTTTTCTATGCTATATTGATATTTGGTTTTTAACATATGGTATCAGAGCTCAAGGTCTTGGGGTTTCGCTGCTACATCTGAGACACCTTGTAATTTTCGCTATAAATTTTTTTCTACAATCTTTTAGAAGGCACAGATTGGAATATATTTAGTAGATGGATCAAGGTACGTGGGGTTAAAATTTCATCTCTTAAGGCCTTATACTTTCATGGATACAGCATGTGAAAGATAGGGTTCTGGAATCATTCTGAACTAAGTCATTGTGGAATTTTAGCTATAAAAAAATTTCTATAACTTTTCAGACCCTAAACTCCGAAGGATATTCACATAAATTAGTAAGGTATCAGTGGTAAAAATTTCATATTCTGTGTCATTTACATTTGTATATACACCCTATGGAAGATAGGGTATCTGACTAGTCCTATTGACTAGTCTCAAGAAGGTGTTCATAGAGTATCTAAATTGAGTGAGACTAGTTTCATTGGATAGTGGACAGTCTGTAATATTTCTGGTACAAGTTTCAGAATTTTATATCAATTATTTTGTGTGGGTCACTCTATACAAGTGAGATCTCCTAGAAAGGACAAAAATCAGCAAGTTGTGGGGAAGTTACCGTAAATTCCACTTGGCACATCCAATTTTGATCAGACCTGTGGCATTGCAGAGAAGAAATATCAGAGAACTACATAAAATAAAGTTTCATACCCAAAAGGTCCGAAACTTGGGAGATACAATAGAAGAAAGATTTCTTAGCAGAACCACCACAAAATCAAGGTTCAAAAGTGATACTTGGCCAACATGCCACCCAAAAAGGGAACTTCTACACCAAATAAGCCTCCAGACAATCCTACTTGGACTCTTGATGAAGGTGAATAAATGTGTAGGGACATAAATGATTTACAAAAGAAGATAGTAACAAAATATGAACTACAAGAGATGGAAGCTAAGTTTGAGGCATAGATGGATGGTTTAAAAGAGGAGATCATGGAAGTATTGAAAATGTTTGTAACAGAGAAGACACCTGAAAGTGAAAATGCATTCCATGAAATTCATAATGAGGACACAAGGAAGGTGAATCAAAAATGTAGAAACTCCAACTTTGGGTTGAAGACCAACCACGTTCCTAAGATTGACATTAGGAAGTTTGATGGAAAGGACCCAATCGCATGGATACTTCACATGGAGAAATTCTTTGATCTACATA
>JASDQU010365657.1:1113-11556 GCA_032191745.1 Picea mariana
TCAGAGCTTTTACTCCTCTTGTATCACTCCATGGTGAGAGTGACTTATCCAACATCATATCTAACTACTCAGATGAAGTATGGTTTCGAGAGATGATGCAGCTGATGGTGATGGTGATGCTCATGATCTAGTCATGAAATAGTCTAGATGACTATGTTGATGCTATCGGGTAAATGGTATGTTTTGTGCTCAAGTCCATTACCTGTAAATACCTCTCTAGCTAGGAGGGAGTGTTAATATTATGGTAGCTATGGGAGGTATTTACCCCATGTGTGAACCTGACGAGAATAGAAGACTCCGGGAAGTAAGAGAAACCCTAATGAATTGGATAATAACCCTAGAAGCCTTGTCGGCTCAAAAAGATAATTTATATTAGGCTATTAGCCTCCAAGAGAAGAAGTCAGCCAGAAATAATAATAATATATTGAACAGACACTATCCAGAAGGAGAAGTCGGCCCCAACAAATCTGGCAGAACCAGTATAAATACAGGGTGCCAGTTCTCATTTGTCAGCATCTCAGAATTGCAGTTCTGCAGTTTGGTGTGCATTGCAGTTGCAGTTTGGTGCGCAGGTCTGGAGGAGGGTTGCAGTTGCAGCTGCAACAACAACTAGTTATCAATATTGGCTTGGATATATCTTGGCTAGGGTTTGGGACTATCTGATCAGCTTTTGTGTTGCGCTATCCTTTGGGAGAGATGAGATGCTCTTTGTTTGGCTATCTAGCCCAGGGTTTGCTTCCGAAGGAATTCTTAGGTCAAGGTTAAGGTGCTTGGAGGGAGGCTTCGACCTATGGTTGGGTGACGAGGGTATCATCAATGGTAAAATGATCACACCATCTTCTATATTCTAACAGATTTTACGTAGGAGGAGATTCAGGAGGGGTCTCAAGAAAAGGCATTGGATGGTGCAAACGACAAGAACATTGCTCTTATGGAAAAGATGAATGAGAAGAATAAGGACATGAGCAAGTTGAAATGATTTTCATGTCAAAATATTGGCCACTATGCTAGTCAATGTCCGAACAAGAAGAAGAAGAAACCAAAACCAGAGGTGTCATCTTCACCAGAAGTTGCCGAGTTTGATGAGATATATGAGAAGGAGTTCTCTCTCATGACTGGTCCCGTGGGAAGTGGATTCCTAGCGTTTGAGGACATTGAGTCTTGGTTTGTGGACAGTGGAGCCTCTCGGCACATGACTGGGTTGAGGTCAGTTTTCCTCAATCTTACAGAGATAGAATCAGACTGTAGAGTGAATTGTGGAGCCAACCCACAACTTGCAGTAAAGGGGGTTGGAAGGGTGAGATTCCAACTAGAGTCAAGAGGTCTTCTGGAGGTTGGTGATGTGTTATATATTCTAGAGTTGACAGTTAATTTTTTCTCAGTGTCAGCTTTGGATGAGAGTGGATTTGGAGTTGTCTTCTATGGTGGACATGTGTTTTTATATCCCATGGGAGAAACTGCTGACACAACAATAATGCTTGGTGTCAAGTATGAGGGATTGTATAGGTTGTTGGGTAGACCTGTGTTGGGGTCCAGTGGATTTCTGGACTCAGATTTTGTGTCAGAGAGTTGGCAGGTAGCATGGGAGAGAGAGTTGATCCATGGGACTCGGTCTTCTTCTGAGACTCTCATAGGAATCAACAAGCATGAGTCGACACAGATGGATGCTCAGGAAAGTGTGCAGTCTCCTAGGAGCATGTATTCAATTTGTGGTACAACGGAGGTAGCAACAGAGGCTTCTAGTGCAGTGGGAGTAGTGGCTTCATGTTCAGAGGGAGCAGAGACTTCTAGTACATAGGGAGCAATTATGGCAATTGATGAGATGGAGACAGATTCTGGTGGTGATACCAAAAGTACCTCTCTTGCTAAGAGGGAGTGTTGAGATTTGATAGCTTGGAGGTACTTCTACATTGGCAGTGCTCAACATGTGGAAGTGACCAAGCAAATTTTCTCCTAGTGACTTTATAATTATAAAGTGACTTCATAAAGTGATTTTATAAAGTTGGTTAGTTGGTTCTTTTTATTTTTTTAATGTAAAAATGACTTTATGATGTTTTAAGTCACTTTAATGACTTAAGTGACCTCAATGAATGATTAATTTGTGACAGTTGATCTCATGAGGGCAAGATCTAATCTTGACTGTCAATCTCATTGGAATACCAAGGGTTAGGGCAGTTACATCTAAAAATAGATAAAAGGAAGCTCATTAGGAGAGGAGGGTGCACTTGTTGAAGAGATCTTGAGGGAAGGTGAAGGGGCACGCCATCCCAAGTAAGTTTATTAGCTTGAAGGGAAAGGGTTTCAACATCCAGGAGGAGGCACACATCCCTAGGAGGATTGGCACACGGTTCTAGACAAGATTCAAAATCAGTGGAGGTCGTACAATACGGATTGGAGGAGGCTGTACAACATATTTTTTCTTGCCTTGCAGCTCCAGCTAGCTCAAAAATCTTTGTTGTGTTTTGGCACAAATTTCTAGGAGCTTTTCTGCTGATAATAAATCCGTATAGTGAGGTGCATATCTGTACCTATTTCTGGGCAGAAAAAACCAAGATATGTATCTGTTGTTAGTAACTGTACAGTCCGTACAGATTGTACTGGAAGTCAGTTTATGATTTCAGACTATGTTACTATGGATATATGTGATGTTTTTGTTAAGATAGAGTGAATGTACATATGATAAATGCTGATTTAAAGCCGCTGTTGTACTCAGAAATTTTCCTAAAGTTGAATAAAGAAACTTTCTCCTCAATTATGTCATCTTTTCTGAGAAATTCTTCTTGGGGTTTTGCCTAGAATTTTGGTGCTAAAAGTGTGATTTTTCTCACTGTTCATGAGTATTCCACTGTTGTTATATTTCAGATTTCTTAGTTGTTTGTATTTCAAACCATAGGCCAATATTTGCATGCTGTCATATTGTTAAAGATTGGTGTAAACTAGAGAAGGCTGAAATCTGTTATTAACTAAGTATGGGACTGATATATGCATATTTTAACAGTATGGAATCTCTCATGAAGGGAAACAATGTACATGAGGGTATGCATAATTCTCAATAAACAAAGAGGGAAACACCATTCAATGCGATTTGTTTATGCACAAGAAACAATTCAAGCATAATAAATTGAATTTCTAATACAACAATCATGGTAACTCTTTAAACATTTCACCCTCATGGTTGTGACATCAACTTTGAGCTATAGTTGTTTGCCTTGAAAGAAAAACTCATGAAATTGAAACAATGGGCTCACAATATCATAATTTGATCATACATTCTTTAATATCACTAGTATAAAGGATCATGTGCAATCATTATGATTAGGGTATTTTTTTAAAAAATTTCACCAATTCACTATTTGTTTTGCCATTTTATGAATTTTTTCGTTAATTGGTTAAAAATTCATCGATTTTTAACATAAATATGATTAAATTGACAATATTCACCAAAAAAATACAAGTTTTAATAACATCTTTGGAGGTCGTAGGTTCAAATCCATAGGGGGGGTAGGGTATGCATACCTCTATATAATTTAATAGTCAAACCGCTGTGCGGAGGGGGTCCCTTGTCCCACAAACAAGGGGGTCTCATACACCAATTTGGTGTCCGTCTTGGACGTGACCTTAAAAATAAATTATTGTTATTATTATATGTTTTTTATTGAATATTTGCCTACATATCTATATGTATGATTTTTCCAACTAAAAAAGTCGCATAGAATACTATACATGGGTATAATATTTCAATCCTTAAAAAATACCATAACCATGATGTAGACTCTTTCAGATAGATGAAACCTATATTTATATTATTGTATCCTATTGTGACAACATGCTCGATCGATTTAGGGAAGCTTTTGTGGTGTCTAGCTTGGCCGTGACCTTAAAAATAGATTATTATTATTATTATTTGTTACAGAGGAACTTGATCTATGAATCTAGGAGAGATAACTATCTTGAGTTTATTTAACTACTCATATTTTATTTTTTATTGAGGGACTTACTCTACATATCAATGAATAACAATCATCACAAATATATTAAAATATTGGTGTATCATTTGTTACCAACCAAAATAGTCCCGAATTTAATAATTCAAATGGTTTGAGGAAAACAATTTATAGGATTATACCATTGTTGATCATTATTTTTGGTCAGTTTAGTGTTTTTCATTTTAGTTTCTCTTATGATTTTTATTACACTTCTTCTCACTTATTTCCTTTACTTATCTTTGCCAGTACCAGAAATTCCAAGCACTTGGTCATTTTTTTGAATAATGCTGAGTGGGCCAACACGAATCTAAAATCCACATGTTTGTAAGCCCTTAGCATCGTAAGTCCACATTCGTGTTATTGATTTTTTCTCATCTTTAACCTTCGACTACCTTTTGTTTCACTTCCATTTAGTCATTTTTCGAAAATGAAGATGTGGATATGCATAACAACAATTAAATATTTTTTAATCACCCAGGTTCGTAACCCTGCACTTACCAAAACACTTTACTTTGTTTCCGTTTTCATTTTCTTTTGGTACTTAGTCAAATTAAAGCAATGTGGATGCAGAGCTACATACCATCCCTCAATTATTTACTAAGTTTCCACCTCCGCAAGTCTGCAGGTCTGTATTCATTTTCCACTTTTCACTTCTTTTGACACTTAACCATATTTCTCATTTCGGAGTGAACTTCCTTACCCCCCCTACTTTTCCTTGTTTGTAGGTCCGCACGTCTGCATCTCTCTCAACATTTAACCATATTTGTAATCTCAATGTGGGCATTGTCACCCTTTCTCGAAGATGCGTTCACAAGCATTTAAGTACGCAACCCCACAACTACGCATTTATGTGTTATACACTTAACATTTCCCATACATCTTTTTTTACCTTCATACTCAACGCTTTGCATCTATCATACCATCACATCACCATTTCCTGTTATATTAAGTACCCCTTCTACATCATCCACCACTAGTAAAAGGATAATACCATTATTAATTCATAATACATCTATTAAGGGTCATAATAAATCCAATTCCCATGACAACTGATGACATTTAAAGCATGACCTATGATTGATTGAGTTACCAAGCTAGTATGTGGTGTAATTTAATAAAATAAAAAACACAAACCTGTAATTATTGACAGTAGTGCCACCTTTGTAAAAAGAAAAAAATATGTCAAGTAAGAAGAATGAAGTGTTTTGTGGAGATACATTGAACACACTGGGTCGTGAACATCAATAGTTCCAGTGGTCTAGGTCATACAAGTACTACACGTCTCTTCCTCTAGCTGAGAAGAAGATGAACCTAATCTGGACCTCAGGAATAACATTGGCAAGATGTGTTCCATAAGTAACTGACATGAAAGAAATTGTTGAATGGTGTATGGATAAATTTTTCTTTGAACGAAGAATAATTCAAATGCAAGTTCATCAACCCATTTCTCCAGCTCCTTCAACATTTTCTAAAATGCTACGACTCTTCGCACCAACTATGCGATTTAAGAGCGAGGAAGGTGATGGATTTTTGAAGCAACACAAGGGAGGGAACAAACTGTTGAGAAACTATTTGGAAGATCCAACCTGTAACCTTGGTACTTCCAGAATCGAGGTAAATTCCCTAAAATACTCGTACAATGAATTTTCTTGGCTATTTGCCCGCATTCTCGGTTTGGAATATACTATGTTTGTAACAAGAAATGTTATATATGCTATGCATTATGCCCTGCATGAAAAAGCTATTATCGATTGGGGTTATCTCATCTCAAGTGAAATTTCTTTCTAGCTAAATAAACTCAAAAAGACTCACAAGTTCTATATTACTTCTTACCTCATTTTCGCCATTGCTTATGGTCATGTTTTTGAAGATTTTCCTTGGAAAAACATGTGGATTTTAAGTTAGAATCAATTTACGCATGGTATTTAATTTTGTACAGACATAAATCCCAATAAAATTTCTACCTAATTCACAACAATTTCATCTCAGAATTCAAAAGGTTAATATTTGGATAGAGCACATCAAGGCTATCCTTAGAAGAAACTTCCTTTCTCACTGGAAAAATGGATTTATGAGTGATCCAGGTGGATATTGGTGGCCACTCACCTATTCCAACTGGCTCCTTGTGTCCGTTTTTGATTCAACACGTCTTTTTGTACTACTTTATAATTGTGAGTTCTACACTTCTGGGGATGTCTGAAGCTTCACACAATCTCTAGGTGGATACAAGTGGCCTCTCTCCTAATCCAATTGGCTTATTTTGTATGTTTTCATGTTAGTGCATCTTGTTGTACTTTCAGGGTTGTTTTGGGGCCCTAAATGTTGTTTTATTGACTCGCCACAATCAAACTATAGACAAAGTCATGTATGACAATGGAATGTGTAGTTCTTTGAAATACCTTTCCAACAGGCTATTACACGCCTGAAACAGAGGTTGTATGCAAAAGTTACGACCCTAGGAAGTTGAGGTACCATATTACACAAACTTACCCATAGGGCCCACATGAATTTTGGCGTTTCACCTTCTATGGGTTAGGTTTTTGGATGTCTAGGGTTTTGGCATTCATGAGTAATATTTAAAGGCCCTATGGAGCCTCATTGGAATCCATTTCTTCTCAGACGGATTGTAACACCCTGTTTCCCCCAGCTTGTAAATATAACTGGATTGGCCAAGAACTATGGTGAACTCGTAAATGTGAATATGTGATGTAAATGGACCTTGAGGAAAAGGTCAATGAATGTGAAAACATTTTGAATTATTGCAGGACTGCTGAGAGGGGATGTGTAGAAAAAGAGACCACGATGGCGGTGGAGGGCACCTGGAAAGGTGGCGTTGACTTCCACCGAGAATTAATACTACTTGGACTCCACTGGCCTGGAGAACCAAAAGCGGCTCGCTGGCCCTGAATTAAATATCTCGCAGGCTGGTGGGTAGATGGTTTAATGAAGGATGGGAGGTGAACCTTCCATCCGTAGAGCCTTCAGGCCTAATCAGCGCGAGGGTAATCGTGCCACACACAACCTCGCAAGAGGATAAGGTGTGGGGGTAGAAGCGATATCAGGGGGAGATGCAAGGGGAGAACTCTGGCAACACGCAGAGTGAGTGATAACAGAGAGGAAGGATTGCAACCTTCGCTCCTGGTCACTGGAAAACGGAGACGCAGTCTCGTAGCATCGTGGTCTCAGCTCGGGGGTGGCTGGTGGTAAATCCACTAGGAGTCGCTAAGCCTACGGTTGGGTGGAAATGAGCACCCCTCTCAACAGTTGTGCCCACTTCTGGTGTTATTTCTGATAAGTGTTTTTCATATTGCATCTTGAAATTCATATGCTGACATATATGCTCATAAATTGTGAAATTGTGAACGATGACAGTATAAGAATGTCTGTGCAGTGTTTTGATAAGAAATGATAGATATATGCTTATAACAGAAAAAAACCATGCACAACTCATGATTGATAAATGAAAGTAATTGTGCACAAGTTGAACCAAGTTAGACTTCTAGTCCATTTTCGGGAAGTTGTTTCCCCTTATCTGTCTCTAGGAATGCCCCAGAATAGACCTCTTCACAGAGATTCCCTCCTTGGAAAGGTTTACCAAGAACCTGGAAAACAGACTTGAATGCGCAAGTCTTAACAACCCTGTATAAGGAGGAATGACCCTCTTAAAATCCCGAAGTAGCAGCGTAGGGAGCCATCGATCTCTTACATGACCTTTCGTATCGGAATTCAGAGATTTGAATGACAAAGAGTCTTGGAGTCATTGCATTTCGAACTCCCGAGTATCGAAACCCCGAAAGGATCCATACCATTGGATCAGGGGAGGCTTATGGCTGTCGATCTTCCTTTGGAGGGAAACTTTGGAGACCCCGGAAGTTTCGGGGATTTGAATGGAGAAATGTAGAAGTCGTGTATCGTGATTCCTCGAATAGTGAAAAGCCGACAAGCTCTTGGTTGGCTCAAGCGTGTGGACACCACATAGGGTCACGTAGACAGGACCCCAAGAGAGAAACTTGCCCCTCGCTAGCCCCGTCGTGGTTCGGCGCTTCGTTGTTCCAAGCTTCGGGGTTTTGTAGAGTCGAGCGACTCGACGTTCCAGTAGTACTAAGTCGCAAGGTGAGAAAATATGCCATGCTAATTCGGCCCGTAGTCGTGAACTACAACCACATGGAGGTGGAAAAAGGAAAAAGATAACCTGTGCTAAACCCTGTAGGACTTCGGGGATTCTTATTGTTGAGAAATCAACGAAAAAGGTTGATTTTGAGTAGTGGGTATGTGACAAAGTGGTATCAGAGCATGGTTACAACACTCAGCCTGATTGGGCTCATGCACGATTTGCACATAAGCTTCGTTCAAAGTACTCCTACGAAGAGTAACCCCTATTGTAACTCTTTTGTCCAGGATTAAAACTTGGAAACAAGAACCTGACTGTGTATGCATGTGAAAGAGTTATAAATTTATGCGCAAATTATAAAAAAAATGTATTTAACTCTTGACTAATAACCAGTGTTTGTCTTTTCACTCGAGCGGACGATCAACTACGGGAATCTACAGACGTAGAGTATAGTGACTCACCAAGAGGTGGGAGAAGGCTCCCACAACAGAGATGGAGATTCTGACGAAAGAAGAGCAATAGGAACCCCTTCGGACCTAGCCGAGACTGTGAGGAGTCTCATGGCTGAATTGCAAAGCTGTAAGGCTAACAATGAAAGGATGATTGAAGAACAAGAAAAGCAAACTGAAATTAATGCAGTTCTACTGCAGAGCTTATCCGACCTACAATGACAAATGCAGCATGAACCTGAGATGCAGAATCATGGTTGTGTCAGTGGCCATACTGAGAGAAGCACATCAAGAAAGGTCCACCCCAGAGGTAAAGGACTAGTGCCGGACAATTCCACTGAGAAGGAAGCTGGCGATTTAGAAGGCTCTTCCAGCAGCAGGACCAGTCCCTATTCTCGAAGAAAACAGAAGAAGCAAAAGACTTCCAAGAGTCATAAATTTGAGGAATTCAGAAAGGCCAAACCTCCCTCCTTCGATGGTGAGATAAAGAAGGGAGAGGAAGCCGAGGCATGGCTACTTGGACTGAAGAAATATTTCAGGGTCCATGATTTTTCAGAGAATTTGAAGGCCCGAGTGGCCACTTTCAATCTGAACGGAAAGGCTTCCATCTGGTGGGAAGACCTTAAGAATATGAAAGGGGTCCGCGAGGAGGACCTATCTTGGAAACAGTTTAAGAAGTACTTCTGGAAGAAGTATTTGTCGGAAAGATATTTCGACGAGAAGGCTAAAGAGTTTTATGAACTCAAACTGGGACAACTTACTATGGAGGAATATGTCAACAAATTCCTCGACTTATTGAGATATGTACCCTACATCAAAGCAGAGAAGGCGAAGGCGCAATGCTTCATCAGTGGGCTACCCAAGGAATACCAGAACCAAATCGAATTCGATGAGCCAAAGACCTTAGAAGACACTATTCGAAAAGCAACATATTGTCATGAACAATATGGACATCGGGCAGAGTCTTGTGAAAACTGGAAACAGAAGAGTGGCTCGAGATTTCAGAAAAAGGGGATCAAATCCTCAGGATTTAAAAACTACAAGAAGAACCCCAGAATGAACTTTCCATCCCGGAGTGTACTCCAGCAGAATTTTCCCTCGGGGGACGGAAATAAAACTTCTGGATCTATACCAGTAAAGACTAATAACCCAAAGAAAGAACCTCTGAAATGCTGGGGTTGCGAGGAAGAGCATCTCCTGAGAGACTGTCCACACCGACGACAGAATAGTCGAAAAATTTATAACATGCAGGAAGCTACCACAGTCAATGATGTGGAAAGGAGTGTGCCGCATATTTATGCAGCCTTGTATAATAACCAAGCTGACCACCAAGCTTTGGTGGTGGAAATAGAAGGTATGATTCTCAACCATCTGGTGTCTATTTTGATTGACCCTGGTTCAAATTTGAGTTATATAGCCCCTAGAGCTGTTGATAAGTGTAAACTACAGCCACAGAAGCAAACTAAGCCATGGTTGGTGCAGTTAGCCACTGACACCAAAAGAAAGGTAGTAGAGGTAATACCAGCCTGCCAATTAATGTTGGGTGAATTCCCCACCCAAGCAACCCTTAATGTATTACCCCTGGGATCATAGGACTTGTTGATTGGTATGGACTGGCTGGCCGCCCATAAAGCCAAACTAGATTGTTACCATAAAACCTTAGAATGTGTGAGCAAAGAAGGAAAAAGGATAACCCTCCAAGGGATCCGAAAACCGGTCTCGGTGAGACAAATATCAGCCCAAATGAGAAAGTATTGCCGAAAGGGATGTCCCCTATATGCAATACAGGTGTTGAAAACCATCGAAGGCACTAAACCCATCCCGGATGATCACCCTATCCTGAGAGAATACATAGATGTGTTTCCGGAAGAGGTACCGGGTCTACCTCTAAGAAGAG